>JAVKPL010014818.1:0-89647 GCA_032173675.1 Gastrolobium villosum | reverse complement strand
ATGTCAATGATGTACATACAACGACAATTGACAAACACAACAGATAACGTGCCGCGTGGTCTCCGTGTGGTAAATAAATTTGTATTATACAAGTATTTCAAATTTTAAATGAGGTTTTAAAAATAAAATAAATATTTTTTAAATATGTGTTTTAAATCACAAGAATTATATATATAGATAATTTAAAAGCATTTAAATCTAAAATTTAAAACATATTAATGACGTGTGTTTTTTTAGTAGAGAGTTGACTAACAGATTAAACTATTGCCAATATAGTACTTTCTAATTCAAGAAAATAAAATTTTAAAAACGATTAATTTATGATTATAAACTATAAAAATTAAAAATTTAATTATTTTGTGTGAAAAAGCATTTAAAATTAAAATAAAATTAAAATGAAATTAACATAAAAATAATTTTTAAGGTGATTAATATTTAAGTTTTTTTGAAACCACATGAAAAGATATTAAACAATGGTGAAATTATAAGTCTTAGGGACCTACAAAGTATAATAAAATGTCTAAAAAAAAAATACTAACTAATTTTTTTCTGTAATCATGGTGAATATGAGTTACCAAGCGAAAGAAATGGATTGATTTGTGTATCTTTCCTATTCTCAGCAAGTAATGTTTGTGCTGACCTGACTCTTTAATTATTCACTAGATCACCGATTAGAGAATGATTTGTGTATCTTTGCTAACTACCCTCCTAGTATTTGGCCACTTTTGTTTTGACTTGATTTGTTTTGGGATTTTTCCCCTATAGATTACAAAAAATATATAAATATATTAACTAAATTTTAAGAAAATGATTCTGTTGTTGGAATTCTAATGAAGAATTTTATGGTATAATGAATAAGAAGTTAGTTGAGAATATGAAAATGTAAGAGAATTTGAAGAAACGTGGGATAAATGAGTCATATATTACATAAAAGGGAAAAGTTAACCATTGCCTCTCATTTGCTTTTAGAATTATCTATGTTCATATGGTGTTTTTATCACATATGTTCATGTATTTTATAAAAATTAAAAAATCACAAGGACATAAATGATAAAAAACATACTCTTTTACAGATCACGGGAGCATATGTGATAAAAAAAACCATAAAAATAATTATGGAATAAATTACAGGAGCATCCGTAAACTTTTCCTTGTATAAAATGAGAGGTGGAGTAGGCTTTATCAAATTTAGCCTCAGTCTACTTGGGCCATCCCACATGATACACGGTTCACCCCGTGCATGAAGAAATAATTATTTTTTAAAATTGTTTTTTACATAAGAAATAGATCCTTAAAAAATGATATTTTAAGGTTTAAAGTAATTTAAGGGATGTTATATTTACAATTTTTTTATCCTTACAATCATTTTTTTACGGTTAGATCAAAATTACATCAACAATTACAAAATAATATTAAGGGAGAGTTGTTGATGTTATTTTCATAAAATAATAACAAAGTGGTTGTAAGAAATAAGGAAATAAGATTGTAAATATAACTTAATCTAAGTAATTAATAGACAAAATAATTATATTTAAAATATACTATAATCTATCAGTATTAACTTACTGAATAATTTTAAAATGTAACTCTTAATTAATCAATTAATAATTAATTGGATTCATTTTTTCAGCGGTCAATATAGATAAGTTATCTACGCTGAGTTCAAAATGACATCATTTTGGATAGAAATCAAGATATTTTTGTAATTATAATCTATTTCAGGTTATAATAATTTTTTTCATTATAATTTTTTAATTTTTTAAATCAAAACAACGTCTTTTTGAGAGTGAATGTAGATAACTTATATGTATTCATCGTAGAAATATTAAAGCCTAATTATTATGAATTAAATTTCCTCTTTCGGTAGTAATTTTAGTATTAAATATTAAAATATCAAAATTATAATAGCTATAATTCTGAAGCTGTATATTTTTTTGGAATATCCTTTAACTTCCTAAATTATAGTTATATATATTTTTAAAATAAATCTGTATAGTTATACTAAACTCTTTAATATTATTACTATTTATTTTAGGGACAGGATATACTTATCACAAATTTTTTTTTACCACCATTCTAATCAACGTTGATTTCCATCAATCTGACGGTTATAATTTATTAGAAATTAATAATTAATAATAGATGCGACCCAATACTTTTCAATAAATCATAACCGATAGATTGACAGAAATCAACGGTGATTAAACTAGTTGTAAAGGTTGTAAACTTTTTTGGTGGTAAATATATCTTCCCCTTTATTTTAAGGGAAAATAGGCTCTCATAGGAGAGATTGTTCTCCTGCCACACTCACATTAATAGAATAGGTCCCACCATCTTTAAATAAATATATAAAAAATAAACAATAGAAAAAGAAATCTTTGTGACGATAGCCGGAGATGATTTTCTCCCGTAATAGAAGAAAATCACCTCCCTTATTTTAAATCTTAACTAAAAAAATGAAAATTGAGGAGCATGAAATTCACATCAAAACGCTAAGGCTATGAAAGTACCTAATGAAAGATTGTTGGTGTGTTTGATTATGTGGAACAGTGATCAAAATGTCAATGTTTCCTAATTTTTTCCCCTAAATATCACGCCAACCGTATTAATTCCCAATAATGCCCAGCGAACTAGCTCACGTGGCATGTTGAGAATTAACACTACTGGCGTGACATTTAGGGAAAAAATTGGGGAACAATGACATTTTGGATTGTTCCTTAATTATGTTCTGTTCTTTTATTTTTGAAATTGTTTTGTATAATAGTTAATGAAATATGTGTTTTCTATTTATTTTTTTAAGTTAAAAGTCAAAACACGAAATCAAAATAACTTATATATGTTATCTAAATTTGATTCTAAAAACAAAAAAATTATAATCTTTAAAACTTCTTTTATAAATAAACCTTATGAATTTTTTTTCTTCTGAAAATCAAAAAATTATTTCTCAAAACTGATTATAACTTATGCATTTTTACGGAGAATAAGGTAAGATTGCTTGCGAAATTAGGAAAAGCCCAGTTGCGAACTGAATCAAGGAAAAGTTGGTGGCGTGATTCAAATAAGACTACTGGACTAGAGTAGCCTGATTTATTATTTTCTTGATGATATTTCATAGCTAAAAATGTCGTTCACTTTATCAACTATGTTTTAAGTTGTTAAACTATTTTATTTTTTCATTGCATCTATTAAGCTCAAGAAATTTTTTCCTTCTCATTCCTTAGCAACTGTTTGAATTATGAATTTTTTTAATTTACCCCGTGTGAAAGGCCCAATTTCATGTGAAAATTTATCATTTTTTTCAAAATAAAAACCATGTAATTGTCACATAATGTGTCCTTATGAAATGCCTAACGTAGAGCTTCTTGCCTTTCACATAGGTGAGAGATGCATGATTCAAGTGCATCCTTGAACTTGAACCCTTTCTCCTTCAGGATTTTCTTCTGCCCCTTACACACACCCGATGAGTCCCCTCCCCAGCATTTTAGTACTTGTTTTATTGTATTTTGATTTTTTTATCCTTAAAACTGTTTTGTAGAATAATTATTAAAATATGTATTTGCTATGATTTTGTTTTGTTTTGAAAGTTACAAGTCAAAACTCAAAATAAAAACAACTCAGACATATTTTCTAAATTTGATTCTAAACACCAAAAACAATTATGATTTTTAGAACTACTTTTACAAAAAGGCCTTATCAAACATTTTTTTTCGGAAAACAAAAAGTTTATTTTTAAAATGAATTCAAACAGGTCGTTAGTTTCTCCAATCTCGTATTCAAATAAAATGTAATATAAGTTATAATTAGTGAATTTTGTTTAATATATTTTAATTATTTAATCATGTATTTTAATCATTTAAAAATTAATAATTTCATGAATTTTAATACATTCTATATGGCCAATTGATTGTTGTGGAGTAAAATAAAATGAAATATTATTATGAAAAAATATTTTTCATTTTAAATGATATAATTTTATGTCATTTTAAGTAAATAAGTGTGTTTTGGTGCATTTTTTTATATTTTTCAAATTTTGTTTACAGTTTTAAATGTTGGTTATATATACATAGGCTTATCGTTTCTCAAACTGCTTGAAATAATCTTATCTCTGGCTACTAAATCATAACCATACAGAGATGGATCAATGGTAATGAAGGAAGATAGATGAATCATAACCATTCAAAGGTTAATCAATTAATATAAGGAAATAAATAAATAAAATGACGTAATTTTAGAGTGGTCGGAAATAAACTTATCTCAAATTGTCCAAGAAATATTTTTTTCTTGAAGGTTAAATCATCAGAAACGCGGAAGCGAATCGTACCGATGCGATGAGGAATGAAGAACACCGCTTTGATTACCTGGGGTGAAGAAGCGAGCGTGACAATTCCTCACGTCCAGATCTCCTTCTCTAGCCTCACGATCTGCAGCAACGCACCACGAATAGTTGCAAAATCCGCTCTACGGTTGATCTTCCTGGCTATGACTCAAGGGGATTAGGGAGTTGTGTGGGCAACCGTTCAGATGATGAACATTGCCTCTCTGTTTCTGATTTCTGAAACCCTAGGAGGCACAAGGGAGAAAAAGGTCCTTATATACCCCTACCCAATCCCATTAACCCTAAGCTTCATGGGTTAATTGGTCTTTGGGCTCACTCACTAAAGCCATTGGGCTTAGTGAATAAAGAGCATACCCAACAATCTCCCACTTGCTCTTTTGGACACAAACTTGAGTTTATAAACCCAAGACTATGTAGCCCATAAGCCATCATCATCTGATTATACAACCCATCCCTTGTCTCAAGCTAGCCTGGGGATCTACCATTTGTCACTTATCAAGGCTCCTGATAATCTTTGAAGGATTATCTAATTCGGCGCTACTCCACTAAAAGCCCGAACGTGAACTCCAAGATTAATGACATTTATAACATGAATATGCATCGCCCCTTTGTAGAATGTCTATAATTGATTGACAAGTTTTCTGTAACTCAATCAATTATTTATTCCCTTGACTATGATAGTTTCTCTAATGGATTACATGCACTGGCCAGTGTCTTTAATATCCAAGTACCGAAACATATCAAGGGGACATATCCTACAAATTCCATGTTGTTTATCTCATAAATACCGATAATCAAATAATCTCACTCCCAAAATACCGAGTTATTGGCCGTCAATAGATCGAACCTCACCCGTTGGTAAATCAAAGAATGAAAACTATTTGACTACCTATTTATAATAAACTCAGGATTAAGAGCAATTACATAACTATAGTTAACTGGAGATTTGATACCTTATGACAGAAAAACAACCTTAATCAAATCTCACCTTGATCCTTTCAATGTGAATGTTAATTCACACCAATATTTTACAATGATTCGGACAAAACCATTTCATAAAATATTGCAGCCTAAATAAAGTGCCCAGCTTTATTTAACAGCTGTGAATCTGTTCATCAATTGTGAGAACCTATGATCATGTCCTCCATGAACGTATCCATATGATCATATACTCCACAATTTGATCCGGACCTTAATGTTTGTAAATAGTGCGCTAAATAAAGAAATAAAACCTTATTTATGAAATTCAGAAAATGATTTTATTGTTTCATTGTCTTACTCCAAGAGCACAATGAAACCAATAACTCCCACTTGCTTAATGCAAGTCTGGGATCCTCCTAAGACCCAAAGAAGTAACATGCCTCTTGAACACAAGTTCATACAAACTCTTAATAACTGGGTCTACAAGATCCACCTATAATGCTATCTGAGTTTAGTGAAAAACTCATAGCTCAAGGTTGATCTCTTGAGTCAATATCCACTTGAAATAACTGAATCTGTGAAAGCTCAGCTTTTCAAGACTCCCACTAGAATATACTAGCACATAATCTCTCATTCTCCAAAGATACTTGAGTACATGCTTAACAATAATCTAGTGTTCCTCTATATCCAGAATGGTACCATCTCACTACTCCCACTGCGTGACAGATGTCTGGTTTAACGCCCAACATGATATGCATGAGACTACCTTTGCCAAAGCATAAGATATCCTGCTCATGCATTCTTCCTTCTCAGAAGTCTTTGGTTACTCCTTAAGAACATGAATTCCACATCTGAGAATTATCATTCTTCTCTTAGAATTCTCATGTTGAATTTTGGCAAGAGTTTTGTCAATGTAAGTAGCCCGAGGTGATGCCAAAAACTTATTCTTCCGGTCTCATAAAAGTTTTATACCAATAATATAATTGGCTTCCCCAGTACTTTCATACCAAAACACTAACTTAGCCAACTCTTTATGCTTGATATTACCTCCACGTTGTTTCCAATAAGGAGCATATCATCTACATAAAGTACCAGAAAATCTACTGTCTTCCGTTGGATCCTTTACATACAAATACACATCATTCATCAAGTTTCTCTCAAAATCAAAATTTTGATAACCTGATCAAAAATGATGTTCCAAGACCTGGATGCTTGCTTAAGTCTATGAAATAGACTTTCACAACTTGCATACCGTGTGTTCCTGCCCATTTGCTATATACCTTTTTGGTTGTTGTATGTAGATATCCTGACATCCAACGCCCAAAATGAAATCTCATAATTGAGACTTATAGCAACTAAGAGAATCTGGATAGACTCGAGCATGGCGTCTAGCATAAATTGCCTCCAAGCTAGCTTTGAAGGTTTTCACCTTCCTGTCCATCCTCTCTTTGCCATTTATGTCCACATGCACCTTGTGGGTTTTACCCCTTTTGGTGCCTTTACTAGGGACCGAACGGAGTTGAAATACAAGTATTTCATCTCATTGTTCATAGCTTGAGCAACACTTGATCAACAACATCTTCTAGTGCATTATCGTAACTAGTAGGATCAATGACACTCAACAAGAGACAACTTGAGAGTTAACAAGGTTCTCTCCCACTACGAATGTACTGCACTAGACTTTGTGTATTTATAGGTAAAACAACGAGTGGGTCAAATGGTGGATCTTCAATTTCTTGAGGATCCGCTTATCCTTGATATTATTCCTTTACATGTGATACTAATATTTCTACTAGTTTCACTTATATATTATCATGTTGAATTTCCAATTACGGTTCTCTTGTTTGTTCACCTAGAGATATATCTATCCCCTCTTGAACAATCAAGGGAACAGTGGATGAAGCTTCTAGAGATTATGGAAATTCTTGATCTGAGATAAATCTCATCAAGAATAACCTAACTTAAGAGCTTATAATTTCTCATCTAGTCCTCCTTTAAGAAAATCATGTGAGTGCTCACTTAGATTATCTTGTCCTTAAGACTAAATAAGAAATCATCCCTTGTTCTCTTAGGGTAGCCAAAAGATATGCACTCTTCCATACAAGATTCCATCTTATTTGACTTTTGTTGTAGGACGCGTGCCGTAGCACCCTAAATCCGAATATGGTTTGATCTGGGCTTGCACCCTTTCCATAATTCTTTAAGTGTCATTACAACAAACTTTGACGGAACCAAGTTAAGAAGGTACATTTCCTTCTCCTAGGCATCTCCCTTGAACAACATTGGCAAAGATGAATAACTGAACATGATTTGCACCAAATCTAGAAATGTTTGAATTTTGCATACCGCAACATCATTCAACTAACGCATTCCTAGAGTTGACAGTTAAGAAAACTATCCCCTCTTAAATCAGGTAAGACCTGAACTTACCAGACAGGTAGCCAAACACTTTAGTAGACTAAAGTGTTTTGATTTGAACTCCTAAATGCTTTTCTGCCTCAAACTTAAAACTCTTGAAATTTTCCAAAAGCTTTAGACTTATGGCGCACTAGGTTCATCTGTCCAAATCCAGAGCAAACATTCATATAATGAAGTACTCATCACCTCTTCTGGTCTGAACGCTAATTGGTCCACATACATTAGTATGAACCAGTTCCAGTTGAATAGTTGCGCAAACCTTTTTGGCCCTTGTAGGATTGCTTGGTCATTTTACCTTCCAAATAGGACTAACATGTAACTATTAGTTAAAAGATTCTTGAACTTTCAGTCTCTCTTTTAACTAAAACATGTTTCCTACTTGAGATAATGTGACTCAATCACAAAAGCCAAAGATATGTTTCATTTGAAACTTTTACTTCTTTGGTGAAAATCCTTGTTCATCATCCTTTCCAGTCAACACAAAAAATTCAGGGGGGTATAGGACAAAGGTAATAAAGACTATTTAAATAATGTACCAGAACAAACAAGACGAATATGAACTTCGAAATGTAACTGAGGAATCAATTGCATTGTCAACCCATGTTTTAATCAAAACAACTAACAATAATTAAATTCCTCTTTAAATCTGGAACAAATAAACAGTCACCTAAAACCATAGTCTTATAAATAACTTGTCCTACTGCAAATGCAGGCACAAGTTCCCATTTTTAAGCTTAAAATATCTATGTCCATTGCTGACAGGTATGCCATGTTTGAACTACTGCAAAGAGTAACAAACATAATCAGTGATTCCTGAATCAATAATTCAGTCACTGATCAGGCCTTGATATGCCCATGTCTGGTTCTTTTCATCACCTCTGGGCAATTTTTCTTTCAGTGTCCCTTCAGTCTGCACTTGAAGAACTTGCCTTGCGGCTTCCGCATAGCAACTGGTTTGACAACTGATAACCAAGTTGTTTTGTTCTTGTTACCACCCTGGGTTTCCCTTTGGATTTAACAAGACTCTTAGCAAAACCTGCATCGACTGCATTCTGTCTAGCAGAGCTGCTAGACGCAGCAAACATGTCATTAAGAGTCTGAAGCATTTCTACTCCACTCTTAATCATGTACACTTGCTTCTGCAAGTATTTGGAAAAATGACAATAATATAGCAGGGACTACCATATCTGCCCTTTCCCAATTTGAGAAATGCATCTTAGTTTCCTTATACGCATCCTCTACAGGTTGCTATGGCCCTCGCATTGTCAGGACAAATTTTAGCTTCAATGTTTTAGAACAATATCAAAAATTTGCTTTTCACTTATTCATAGTTGGTACCATCTAGAGGTTTTTGACTCAAAATCATTTCTAAGATATTTTCTAAAAAACATATGAAGCACACAATTACAAACAAATAATGCAATAAACAAATGATGCGCAAGTAGATTCTCATAACTAATCTTGTTTATTGTTAACAATCCTTCAGTTTATCTTTACAAGGCTTACGATGGGCAAGTCACTTGTAAAAACCAAAATTGTTATTTGGGCCTTCAGTGCCATTGCCAGAGCCTCGATGGGAGGGTTAACAATTTTACCAAAGTTGAATGTAATTAACCATTGTTTAATTTCAAAATTATCCTTAGTGTCTAAAGATTGCCGACGATGGGCCGTACAATACTTCACTAAAATTTTGAAATTATTAAGATTTAATCTAGTGAAATCTGATTATCCTTATCCGATGGGGCTTCAGCGATAACCATTTCACTAATAAACCCACAAATGGAGCCCGCAGGTTTTAAAATTAATTAATTTTTAAAACCTTCACCCATTCAACATTTTTGTTTGAGAATTTTCATAATCCTTGTCGAATTCATTTTTTAATTTCAAAATTATCTCTAATAACTTAGTATTATCGACGATGGGCCGTACAATACTTTATTAAAATTTTGAAATTATTAAGACCCAATAAAATCCAATCATGCTTATCCGTTGGGGCCTCACATGATTATTTTATTGATAGGTCCACAATGCGCCTGGAGGTTAAATTAATTTCTTAATTTAAATCTCCTCCCATAATTATTTAGGTCCAATCTAATAAAATCCAATCATGCTTATCCGATGGGACTTCACATGATTATTTTATTAATGGTCCTATATTGCGCTTGAAGGTTAAATTAATTTCTTAATTTAAATCTCCTTCCATTCAACACAAGTATTATTTTGCAATTTCCAAGAATTATTTAATTGAGAGTATCCTTTGTTTGATTTCAAAAACTATGTAAGCAAGAGCGCCGATGAACGTGCATCACTTAGCTTATCTGAATTTTGAAATCATTAAGGTCCTGAAATCCTGTCACTTTACGTCAGCATGTGCTCCAAACAATCATGATACATGAATGTTGTATGCAGCGTGTGCTATTCCATTACCATTTCATAAAACCCACAAATTACTCGCAAAATAAAAGAATTCCCTTAGAAAATTTTCTTACTTATTTGTCTTGATTTTAAACTCCAAAAATAATCAATTTGATTATTCTAGATTTTACCAAAATCATAATAATTAAATTAATTTTCAAAATTAATATAACCATTAATCTAGATTTTGTTTCCAAAATCATGATAATCATAATTTTATTTTACCGGAATATTTAAAATCAAAAACTACGCGCATAAACTATCATGCTAGTCGGTAATGACATAATAGTAAATATGCACGTATGACATGTGATCATACAACAATATGGCACCTTCCTATCCTATATGACATGTCATCCCAGATATCATGTTAATCGCACATATAATTCATACCATTCAATAAAAGCATTAAATAATAAATTCTAATTACTTTAATCCATGGCTTTCCTATTTAAAAATAATAATAAAATAAAAATATTATAACTTTGGAATTCGACTTTCGCATAACCCATAGTATCTGTCTCAAGCCACTTTAGGGTTTCCATGGGACCAAAAGCCCAAAGACCCAATCCTTTGGCGAGAAACCCTAGGACGCGAAAGAGGAACCCTAGCCGTCAGGTCTGCCGCGCCGTCACCCGAAGTCAATTCAGGACCAAACTCCAGGGGAAGGACCGCCACATAGATACGAGTGCACCGCCACCGGAACCGCCCAAAAAGGTGGCCGGACGCTCCTTCACTCTCCAATTGTTTGCCGGAGAGTGGCGGCCACTCTCAGACGCTTGTGTCGGCGCGTGGAGGAGCGTGGAGGCTCCTATGGCGGCGATCCACCCACCGCTGCGTTCGTCTTTCCGTCCTCTTTCCAACCATATATAGATCGCCCCATTCTGAGATCGGCAAGTCCTCGAAAAGTCTCCGACAGTGCTGACTGCGCATCTTCCTCGCGGTTTCTCGATCTTGAATTTTTACAAAATATTGAAAAATACATAAAAATTCCGAAAAATTAAAAAAACAGCAAGGAGGAAACCTAATCATATGGGATTAGCCTCCTTGTTACAAATCGAGAAATACACGAGAGACCCTAACCATGGATTAAAACATTTTTACCGATTAAAATCTAAGCTTTTATGAAAATGAACTATACAGAATAAAAACATGAATATCAATAACAAATACAGATTAAAGGTGCCATATTTTGAAAATCACAAAAATAAATTAATAAATCAAAGCTGATCTAAATCCCCATCACAATCCGGCTCTGATACCAAATGAAGGTTAAATCATCAGAAATGCGGAAGCGAATCGTACCGATGCGATGAGGGATGAAGAACACCGCTTTGATTACCTGGGGTGAAGAAGCGAGCGTGACAATTCCTCACGTCCAGATCTCCTTCTCTAGCCTCACGATCTACAGCAACGCACCACGAATAGTTGCAAAATCCGCTCTACGGTTAATCTTCCTGGCTATGACTCAAGGGGATTAGGGAGTTGTGTGGGCAACCGTTCAGATGATGAACATTGCCTCTCTGTTTCTGATTTCTGAAACCCTAGGAGGCACAAGGGAGAAAAAGGTTTTTATATACCCCTACCTAATCCCATTAACCCTAAGCTTCATGGGTTAATTGGTCTTTGGGCTCACTCACTAAAGCCATTGGGCTTAGTGAACAAAGAGCATACCCAACATTTATCACTGTATAGTATTTGAATATTTGAGGGGTCACTGCTTCTAAAATGATCACTGAAAAATGATCACTGTATACATTTGTGTTTTTTAAGGAAAAATAAAATCAAGTTTCTCTCAACGTGATGGATAATTTTGGTTCAGGTCATATAGAAAATAATAATGAAATCAACGTTAAAATTATGATTTGAAAGTATGGGAATATTAAAAGGAGAAAATATAAGAGGCACTTTTTTTTTTTTTGGTATAACCCGGAGTATTCCCATTCAACCTCCTCCGGTCACCTTGCCCTCGGGGTACGGCCTTGTAGGCTAGCCCCTCATTGAAACAGCGAGTGCATTGAGCTTCGATACGGGAGGAAGAATGAGACTAATCTCCCAATCGAGGAACAAAGATTTTCTAAGAATTTGCTTGAGGCAGGTTTGAACACCTGACTCAAGGTGCACTTTTTTATGTCATCCAGAAACTATTGCAATTGTTCAAGCAGAATATTGCTCTACCTCATTATCCCGATACACATCATTCAGAATTCGAGTTAAATTTGTCTATAGATTCTTATGAAAGCCTGTCAAATAATTATGAAATTATTTCTTACCATGCTAATTTATCTTGTAACGCTGTGAAGGTCATAGATTCTCTCATATCACTGGATGGAAAATTGAGCATTACAGATCACGTAATGAGATATCACATCTTAAAGGTACTTCTTGCCTCCTTCCTAAGCTAGATGAAGTTTGCATTCCTACATTAAGTAAACACATTATGCAGGCACTTGATCAATTCTTCCGATGCCCAGGAGTGGATATTGACAGATTTATCAATAAAGTGATGCCCATGTTGCTTCGTTCTGCTCAACTTGATATTGACCTTAAAGATGATAGGTTTTCCTTTACACTTTTTTTTTTAGTAGGCTGGTTTGCCTTTACATTTTATTATCACACTCGGATGGAATGAATCATGTTTTGGGGCATTGATGCATTGAGTACGCTTTGACCTCTAATAGATTTTATAAGAATTTTGATTAAGATAGTTCCGAGGATCCGCAATATGAAATTCAAAATTATGAACTATCAAAAGAATAGGAATTCGAATCGTAGAGGGAATCTTTAGGATCTGAACAATTGTCAAGCCGTTTGATTTGGGATTATAATCATACTTGTACGGGTCCTTTTTCGGGATATTTTGGACCTCACTCACTCCATGTTGAGATATATAGTCCCACATTGGTTTGTATGAGCAACTAATGTGGAGTTTATAAGGTCTTGGGCACTTCCATCCGGTGAGATTTTGAACGCCTTGATACCCATGTAAAGAACATTGGGATACACCACCCCAAAAGAAGGGAGGGAATGCCCAATGCCTTATAAACTCCACTGTGGGACTATATATTTCAACCCTCCAAAAAAATAATTAAAATAATGAAATTAAAAAAGAAATATTAAGATAATAAATTTAACAATTTTTCTTTTAACTCAAAGTGAAACCCGATCCATTTTATAGTTACTTTGGAATCGGCCGAGTTGGGTTAGTCTTGGTTGCATAAAATAAGTTACAATGACAATTGTCATGTGATTAGGTACACTGATCTTGGAATTTATGTACAATTTTTTTTTGGGTGAAAATTTATGTACAATTAAGAAACCTGGTTAGGTTCTCACTTCTCAAAAAAAAAAAAAAAAAAAAACTTATTAGGCTTAGATTGAATAATTACGTCCTTGATAGAAAATAGAGAGGTTACACAGTATAACTGATGGAGCCCAAACATTTATGGTGGCCACCCTAATCGCATCAGGCCCAACTTCTTGGTTATCGTGGCATAGGTTGAAATGCAATTAAGATTGTAACTATATTAGGCCCAACAATTTTTAAAACCATCGTTGGTTGTACATTAACCCATTCAATCATTGGACTCTTGTCATTTGCAGCCTAGATTGTGGTGGCAAGAATTTCGATGTCGAAACTGAGAGACTTTGGGCTTGTAATATACTCTCAAACTGTGCTGTTCGGTGGTCATCGATAAAGTTTTCCCCTCACATTAGCAAGGTTGGTTGATGCATCTGATTGTGATTTATCTTAAAAATAAGCACCTAACTGAGCATGTATTCAAATGTTTAGGTCTCTAAAATTTTTGTGCGCTGGCTTGGTTGTTCTAGTTTTGAAACTCAAAAGGCTTCTATTTTAGGTGAACATAATTTCGAATTATTTGAGTTGAAAATTAAGGTCTTGAAGTTTTTGCGTAATCCTTTTTTGATAAAATAATTCACTTTCTGTTTCTAGCTCTTCCAAACCTATTGCGCTCAGTTCAATCATGTGTCCAAAATGATGCGTCTCAAAAAAATTTGACCGCCTTCATTGTAGAATCTCTGGTTGAAGCATTGAGCAAGGTAATTTGATCATGGTCCTTACTTCTTATTCTTTCTTCTTGCATTGACCTATTTTTTTCAATTGTAAAAATATGAAGAACAATTCGTTCAGTTTAATACTTTGATGTTCAAATTACCTCAAGCAGGAAGCAGATGAAGATTTGTTTATGACAATGTTAAGTTCACTCCCCCAATGCATTCAGGTATATGTCAGATTCGGACCATGGTTGAGGGTGTGTGTAGTGTAGTGGTGTGTGTTGGGAATGCAAAAAAAAAAAAAAAAAAAGGTATATGTCAGATTCTTTGTTGAAGCCAAAAACTTTTAAAGCAAATTTGGGGTTGTTGATTTCGAAAGAAAACTGAAAAGATGGTAATTTTTTATTTTAAGTAAATATTCTCTAAATTAATAATTTTTTAAAATAAAATAATAGATTATCATTAAACCGTTACATCATTCCTTATTTATTCCTATAATCAAGATATAACTCATAATTTAAAAATAAAAACTTTAGTCTGTGTTTCATTTTCTTCAGAACCGTCCATACAAAAGAGTTTTATAGGGTTTATTAGTAGTATATCATCTTAGTACAATAGTGTATTATTGAGTAAATTTCTTGGCCTTCATATGAATGTACACGTCAAAATATATTTAGGTCGTATTTTTCTCATTACAAATAATGCATGTCCTTCTGCAGGTCTCTAATTCAGTTTTCACTACTCAACTCATCAAGATGACTGCCGGTGTGATAAATCATATTCTGAATAAGATTATCAAAATTGAGAAAGAACAAGAAGCGGGGACTTCTGAAGGGGGAAGCGAATATTTACCAGATGAAAAAATAATTCTGGTTGTGCTTTTAGATTCTCTTTTTGGGCTCTTATGACATTAAACATTAAATAAGTTTGTTCCAGTAGTTGCTTAATATTTACTTCTATTGATTATTGAGTGGGAACAAAAACTAATTTTTTTTCTTATTACAGAGTGCAAATCATTTAATAACAACAACGATTGAAACATTTGAGGCTCGACTCTTGCCGTATGTTGATGACTTTATGTCAACTGTTGCACTGCTTTGGGTCAGTATGTTCTCCTCTGTTATTCCTTCTTATGTAGATGCTTTTTGTTCTGGATACTACTTACCTTAGGTCCACCAGATGGGTCCAATCTCTTAAAGTCCATATCTAGAACCTTCTAGAGGACACCCATGGCAAGCCATATAGGCTCACCACTGGGGCATTCCTCTCTAAATACCCCTCTTACACATGGAGAGGGGACCTTCTTCCCCACTCCTCTCCTGTGCTGTCACTTTGCCTCTATGCAGAGCTCTCACACACACTCCCCCTTGATGCACATACATAGGAAGCTTCACTAGTGCTTTGGTCCCTACCAATGCTACTATGGACACCCCCTATATCAATATATTTCACCCTCCATGGGACACATCTTATGTACACTAATAGTACACTTTTCAAACTAAACATAAAGATTCTCAGCTTGTTGCACTTCTACTCGTGTATGTGCAGTTTCTGGCATGATGATGTTTACTGTAATTTTGTGTATAAATATGACTGACATAATTCTATTTCCTTGTTTTTGATTGCATATCAAGTAAGATAATATCTTATTACATTAAATTTGAAAAAATCAGTCTTATTCTTTCAATCTCACATAATAGTAAAGAATAGAAATTAAGTAAAAGTAATATGACCAATAATTACTTTAAAAGTTCCCATTATGTAAAAGATAGTCATGATAAGTTCTTCTGACTCACATAATAAGCTACTCTTTGTATAAAAAAAATTACTAATTTCTTTGTTTTCTTTCATGGAAAATCTTTATTTATTCCAAATCATCAATTGGTTCTAAAATTTTATTGGTCAAACGTCTAAATTTGTTACAAATTGCTGATTGCCCCATATTGTACAACGGAATATAAAAAGATTAGCCTCTACCTATAGATATATTATCTGCACAAGGGTAAAATTTCTCAAATTTTTTAAGATACATCACGTGTATTACTTGTGCTAAGATATTGTAAATAAAGAACCAATTCATCCCAAAAAAGTAAGCTATTAGGTGAACTCCAGATTAATGGTTTTATACTATATTTATGTAATATACTGTTAGAAAGTCCTTTCATTTTCTTTTAGTGTATGTTAGAAAGTTGAATATTTACTAACCTTTTAGTGGTGGAATGAGCATTTGGGTGCACTAAAGTTGTGTAAAGATCACTTATTGGTAGAGTTATTTGGGTTTATTAGTGTAAAACCTCAGTTTCTCTATTTCCTATAAGAGGCTTATATCATTATATGATGTTGAATGAAAAAACCATTCGCTTTTCCAGTACTGAGTTCTATTTTTCTACATCTTATTTTATAAGAGTGGTATCAAAGCCAACATTTTGGCTAGGCCAAGTATTTGGAGATGTTGATGCACCTGAAGAGGCCTCTGCAAAAGGATAGTGTGACTCCAATACTTGAAGAGAAGAGAATTTCACAAAAATTGTCCTTAGGAGGAGCATGATGTTGGGAGTCTAACAGAGATCAGGAATCAGAATTTGCAGTAAAGGAAAAACAACAAGTTACTGAAATGCCTCGTTCATTAAGTAATGGCCATAACAACCTTCACACTTTACACATTCAACAATGGAAAGGAAACAACTCAAAACGTATAACTAACTTCAAGAAATAAAGAAAGATAATTGTGGAACACATGTGAGAGGTCCCACTCTCTCCCAATCCCAAAAGGGCCCAAGTCTCTACTATTTTCTCTGTATATCCATCCTATTCCCTCTCCCCCCTTATATAACAAGTTGTAACTAACTTCACACCTCCACCCATGCATTCTGTTAGGGGGTAATGTTGTCCATGCTCTTGAGTGCTCTGTCATCCTTCCTACTAATGGTGTTGTCCATGCTGCCTCCTGCCTTGTCATCATTCATACTTGGGCCAGCAACCTTAATTGGGTCCAATGTTACCAATTGTGGCCCAATAGGATCCATAGGTGCAAGAGCACCCCACTTCTTCCGGTGTTTATCCCTCCTATAAACCTGTTGTAGAGGCAGGACTGTATCAATACTCCCCCCCAATTTACGCACCTTGTCCTCAAGGTGGAAATCAGGGAATTGTTTGGCTATGACCGCTGCCTCCTCCCAAGAATTTTCAAAAACAGGGAGGTCATGCCATTTAATGAGCACCTCTAATGTTCCTAGGGATGAAACTCGCCAGTGTAGAACCTCCTCAGGATATACCTGCAATTCCCAACCTTCGGACAATGCAGGTGGTAGGGGTTGCTCATGGAGCACAGGGGTAGAGGCCGATTTGAGCAAGGAAACATGAAATACAGGGTGCACAAGACAATTGGGAGGTAACTGCAACCGATAAGCTACCTCCCCTATTCTTTCAATGATCGGATACGGCCCATAGTACCTGGGACTAAGCTTTTCATTTACTTTCCGAGCAATGGTTTTCAACCGATAAGGTTGAAGTTTAAGATACACCATGTCCCCAACAGAAAAAGACACATCTCTGCGCTTCTGATTCGCATGCTTGACCATCCGATTCTGAGCTAAAATCAAATTTTGATGCAACTCTTGTAAAATCTGATCTCTTTCCAAAAGAGCTTGGGAGACAGCTTCGATGACCGATACCGAATTCTGGACATGAAACAAAGTAGGAGGGTCTATACCATACAAAACCTTGAAAGGAGTCATGCCAGTGGTATCCTTGTAAGTCGTGTTGTACCAGTATTCAGCCCAATGCACCCATTTGGGCCACTGTTTGGGTTTCGGGCCACAAAAACAACGAAGGTAGACCTCCAAACACCGATTTACGACCTCCGTTTGACCATTTGTTTGAGGATGATAAGCTGTACTGTAGTGAAGCTTTGTTCCTGCGCTTTTAAACAACTCCGTCCAGAAGGAACTCATAAAAACGCGGTCTCTGTCGGACACAATTGTCAAGGGAAAACCATGAAGCCTTACCACTTCCTTTATGAACAAGTCAGCCACTCCTTTGGCTGTATAGGGGTGAGAGATGGGCAAGAAATGTGCATATTTGGACAACCGGTCCACAACCACAAAAATGGTATCCACTCCCCATGCTTTGGGTAAACCCCCAATGAAATCCATCGATATATCAGCCCACACTTTGTCCGGAATAGGCAACGGTTGCAACAACCCAGCTGGTGTCATGTTTTGAATTTTGCTTTGTTGACAAACAGAACAAACAGCTACATAGTCCCGAATGCATCTTTTCATACCCTCCCAATAGACAATACCCGCCAATCTTTTGTAAGTACGGAAATAACCGGAATGCCCGCCAATACCAGAGTCATGGAATTCACTTAATAAGGACAAAATCAAACTGGAATTTTTGGGAAGCACTAACCTGTCTTTGAAGTAAAGTCGGCCTCCTCGCAATTGAAAATCTTTATGGGCAGCAGGGTTTGCAATTAACTCTTGAACTATACCTCTTAATTTGTCATCTTGTTGTACTTCTTGCTCTAACCTTTCCAGATCGGGCAGCAATACCGTTGACAAGCTGTGGAATTGCTCTTGGCGTGATAAAGCGTCAGCCACCAAATTCTCCTTACCGGGTTGGTACTGGATGTCAAAATCAAAACCAATGATTTTTGATAACCACCGTTGTTGCTCTTCGCCTAAAGCTTTTTGTTCTAGTAAATGCTTAAGGCTCTTTTGATCCGTTTTCACTACGAAATGCCTTCCCATTAGATAGTGCTTCCACTTCTGAATGGCAAACACAATCGCCATCAACTCCTTTTCATAAACTGATTTGCCTTGAGCCCGTAAGGAGAAACCTTGACTTATGAAAGCCAAAGGCCGATTCTCTTGCATAAGGACTGCACCAATACCCTTGCCCGACGCATCCGTGACGACTGTGAACTCTTTATCGAAATCTGGCAATGCTAGAACAGGGACCGAAACCATGCAATCCTTCAACAATTTAAAAGTCGTTTCAGCTTCCTCATTCCACTTAAAGGCATCCTTCTTCAGTAAATTGGTTAGGGGCTTAGCTATCTTCCCATAGTCTCTAACGAAACGACGATAATAACCCGTCAATCCTAGGAACCCCCTAAGTCCCTTAATAGTTTTAGGGGAAGGCCACTCTACCATAGCCTTAATCTTGGATGGATCAGCACTGATTCCTTCCACAGAGATTATATGTCCCAAATATTCCACGTGAGCAGCCCCAAAACTACATTTTTTTTTATTTACCACCAGCTGATTTTGCCTGAGCACCTCAAAGACCTTTCGTAACTGACTTTCATGCTCCTCTCTACCCTTGCTATATATGAGAATGTCATCCAAAAAAACCAGTACGAACTTCCTTAAGAAAGGTCGAAGGATGTTATTCATCAATGCTTGAAAGGTAGAAGGGGCGTTGGTTAACCCAAAAGGCATTACGAGATATTCGTAATGACCTTCATGCGTACGAAACGCGGTCTTGGGTATATCTTCTGGACGCATCAGTATTTGGTGGTAACCGGACTTTAAGTCCAACTTGGAAAAAATTTTCGAACCTCCCAACTCATCCAGTAACTCTTCTACAATTGGTATTGGGAATTTATCCGGCACGGTCTGCTTGTTGAGTGCCCTATAATCAACACACACCCGCCAGCTTCCGTCCTTTTTCTTCACCAAAATCACTGGGCTGGAATAAGGGCTAGTGCTATGCCGTATCCAACCATTTCCCATTAACTCAGTAATTAAATTTTCAATCTCAGTTTTTTGATGATGAGGGTACCTGTAAGGTCGCAAATTGGGCACTGGAGCTCCTGGCTTGAGAATGATGCTGTGATCACAAGAACGAACAGGAGGTAGGGTATGTGCTTCTTGGAACAGATCTTCAAATTCCAATAACAGTAACTGCAAACCTTCCCAGTCTTGTACTACCACCAGCTCTGGACGAGGCCTAGAACACAAAAAATATCCTTGCCCCTGTTCCTGAAGGTCCTTCATAATGGATTTGCAGGACACTTCCGAACGAGACAGAGCTGGATCCCCCCTTATTTTCACCTCCTGGTTGTCCTGGATGAACCGCAAAGTCAGTTCCTTGAAATTGGCTTTAATTTCGCCCAATTGAGTAAGCCAAGCCAGCCCCAACACTACATCAGCCCCACCTAACTCGAACAAATACAGATCTTGTATGATCTGAACTCCTTGCACCTTGATTTTCACCCCCTTGCAAACTCCTTGACAAAGGACCTTATGTCCATCCCCTACTGTGACGTGGTAAGCCGCGGTATCAGTGACCAACAACCCTAATTTTTTTACAATCTCAGCTTTGACGAAGTTAATCGAAGCACCACAATCTATCATGACTTCCACCTTGTGACCAGTAACCTCTCCCCAAGTTTTTAGGGTTTGGTTTGAAGTGAGCCCTAGCAAACTATTCAGAGAGATCTGCAACCCTTCCCCAGTATCCTGTGCTTCCGTCTTGCCACTCGAAGCTCCTTCTCCCTCTGTTTCCTCCTCTCCGCCCTCGTCAGCCTCATCGACCAACAGGAGCTGGAGCTGACGAACTTGACAACGATGTAACGGATTCCAGCGTTCGTTGCACTTGAAGCACAACCCGCGTTCCTGCCGTTCGCGCAACTCCGCCTGTGACAACCGTCGGCTCTGACCGGAGAAACCCTCCTGCGTTTGGGTTCCCCCCACCGTAGCCGCCGTCTTCCTTTCTTTGGAGTTCTCGTGTGGCACCGCTCTATTGTGAGAGAAAGTAGTGTTAGGGTTGCTGTTAGTGGGTTAGAAAAGCGGGTCGGGCCGTTGGAATTGGATTGGCCCAATGAATTATTTCCCAACCCTTTTACTTCGTTTGGGCCAGCCCACGCACGTGAGCCCAAACCACGGTTAATCCCCTGATTCCATCCCCTCGTCACCGTCCCCATTCCTTCCTCCTTCCACGCTGAATTTCTCTTCTCTATTTTCAAAGAGAACTTCATCGTTTCAGTAAGGCTCAGCTGAGGATACATCAGCAATTCTTCTTGAATGCTGGTACGCACCCTATTCAACCACGCACCCTTCAATAAGTCTTCATCCTCGAAACGAAGAGCGCCCACCATCTTCTCGAACTCGGCTCGGAAATCCGCCACACTACCAGTCTGCTTCATGGTGTACAAAGCCCCAAATGGATTGTCCAACGCTTCCGGTTGGAAACGACTAAGGATCTCCCGTCGAAACACACCCCACGTTGCGTTTGGATGGCTAACCTCCCACCATTGATACCAGTGGAGAGCTTCTCCCTCCAAGCACACCATTATCGCGGCCAACTTCTCTCGTTCCGCCACGTTGTTCACCGCGAAGTACCTTTCAACCTTGCAAAGCCAGCCTGGAGCGTCGTCACCCATGAAAATCGGAATCTCCAGTCTTCGTGTCAGAGGAACGATCGGTACGCCCCTTCTATGAATCCGTTCTCCTCTGTTCTCTGCTTCGTCTTCCTCCGTCTCGTTTTCTCCCTCTCCAAAGCGATTGAACCCTCTTCTAGTCAGCTCATCCAACCTTCGGATAATTTCCGTCATTCCCCTCTCATTATTACCCATCCTTTGCAGGATCTCCTCTTGACGCGCTTCACCAGCATCCAATCTGATACACACCTCCTCCTGTCGAGCACAACCCCTGCGTAGCCCTTCTTCAATAGCTTCCAAACGATGTTCCATTAGTCTAGTGTTCACCATGCCACAGAGCTCCTAGATCGGAGCTCTGATACCAATTAACAGAGATCAGGAAACAGAATTTGCAGTAAAGGAAAAACAACACGTTACTAAAATGCCTCGTCCATTAAGTAATAGCCATAGCAACCTTCACACTTTACACAATCAACAATGGAAAGGAAACAACTCAAAACGTATAACTACCTTCAAGAAATATAGAAAGATAATTGTGGAACACATGTGAGAGGTCCCACTCTCTCCCAATCCCAAAAGGGCCCAAGTCTCTACTATTTTCTCTGTATATCCATCCTATTCCCTCTCCCCCCTTATATAACAAGTTGTAACTAACTTCACACCTCCACCCATGCATTCTGTTAGGGGGTAATGTTGTCCATGCTCTTGAGTGCTCTGTCATCCTTCCTACTAATGGTGTTGTCCATGCTGCCTCCTGCCTTGTCATCATTCATACTTGGGCCAGCAACCTTAATTGGGTCCAATGTTACCAATTGTGGCCCAATAGGATCCATAGGTGCAAGAGCACCCCACTTCTTCCGGTGTTTATCCCTCCTATAAACCTGTTGTAGAGGCAGGACTGTATCAGAGTCACACTTGGGGAGGAGGGGGGGATGTTGGAAATATTCAAGCGTGAATAGTGGTGAATTCCCACATCGGTTAGAAATACATCAAGTGAGGACCATATAAGTTCAAAAGAACCACTAACAATTCCCTTTTCCAATACTGTGAGTTCTATTTTTCTACATCTTATTTTATAAGAGTGCTATCAAAGCCAACAGTTTGGCTCGGCCGAGTATTTGGAGATGTTGATACACTTGAAGAGGCCTCCACAAGAGGATAGTGTGTCTTCAATACTTGAAGAGAAGAGAATTTCGCAAAAGTTGTCCTTAGGAGGAGCATGATGTTGGGACTCACACTTGGGGGGAGAATGTTAAAAATATTCAAGTGTGAATAATGGTGAATTCCCACATCGGTTAGAAATAAATGAAGTGAGGACCATATAAGCTCAAAAGACCCACTAACCTACAACATTAAGGTTTTGGATTGAGATATGGTGTCAGCTTATTTATCGTGATTTGTCATTTGGCTCATTAGTGAATTTATCCCTTGTAAAAGTTTTTGGGCTACCCCATTCCATTCTGAACAGCGTTAAGAATTATTTAAAAGATCACTTAAGAAAGTTAAATAACTATGTTAAAACTTAAACCCTCATAGAAAGCTAGCCTTCTATGAGGAGCTTTGAATAGCTTTCAATTTTAAAATCACTTAATCACTTAAGAAAGTTAAATAACTATGTTAAAACTTAAACCCCCGTAGAAAGCTAGCCTTCTACGACGAGCTTCGAATAGCTTTCATTTTACAAGAGAAGATGAGTTACAAATCATTAGAGGACCATATGCACCCCAAAAATCTAGAAGCATTTGGTGCTTATAAAACATGTACCTCAACTATTTATAGATTAGGAAATATTCATATTCAAATTTGAAGGATTGGTTATTATGAATAGAATTATCTGTTTTATGTAATCTTTAACACATGGGGCAGTTTTCTTTTTATAAATATTATTACTGCTTCTGCATGATCTTTATGTAATCTTAACACATTGGGCAGTTTTCTTTTTATAAATATCATTATTGCTTCCGCATGATCTTTGGCAGGGTGATGATTTTCGAGACAGAGTGAAAGCATTTGCGATTTCTATTTTTAACATTATTGTGCAACAATTCCCAGAAAAATTGCAGATGTAATTCTAGTTTCTTTTCTCAGTTTTGGCTGAAGTTGTATTACCTCTAATAATAACATATCTCGTCTTTGTATTTGAACAGGTATCATGACCAATATACTTTAGTCCTCTTGAAAGCTTTTAGGGATGAAAATTCTCATGCTCAGCTGGTATTTGCAAAATGTGCCAATAAATTTGTTTCTTTACTCATTTTATATATTGTGCTCTTCAACATTTGTTTTTGGATAATGATTTTACCAGGAAGCTGCACGGGGGATTGGTTTCTGTGCTATGTTTGGAGGACATAAATTTAAACCTATTGCTAATGGTAGCTTCTTTAAGGTCTTAAATGTGCTGAAGTATACCATACCTTAAGTATAATTGCATTTTTGAATATGAAGTGTAATTGGTTTTATGCAGTGGCTATCTCCAGTCTATACTCTGGGATAAAAAGATTTTCAATCAGGGGAGGATCTGGATATAGTTCACGGATATATGATACGGCAGTTTCAGCCTTTGGGAAAATATGTGAATTTCATCGTGAAAATATTGAGGCCCCTGAGGTAATAATCTTCTAAATACCAATGCCGGATAGATAGTCAACTGCTTTTTGGATGTTAAGATTGGCAATTATATCTTTCTTAAAAAGTAACTTTTTTATACTTTTTTTGGCTGCATTGTTCATTGGCTGAATGATTTTTTAATTTGTTTGCATAAAGAGCTAAGCACGTAAAAAGTTTATTAATAGAATTTTCAAACATTGATTATCAGAAAATGGAAAAAGAGGGAACTTACATTTTATCAATAAAATATAAAATATCTATCAGAAGTTTAAAAATTAAAAAGAAGCCTTTTACATATAATATCCAACAGGTTCCATTAACATAAACATACAAGCAAAAGTGCATATTCTTAAGATGCTTTTAGAAATGTTCTTGTTGATACATCTTCCGTATATTGGTTAGACGGACGCTAAAATCTTACTGCTATGTGCAGCTGTTATTCTACTTTCTATGAGAGGATAGTCCGATAAAGGTGGAAGAAGTGAAAGTATCAGATAAAGAATATAATCAGACTTAAGAGATTTAAATCAGTAACTTATGCGAGACTTAATTGTATAATTAAGTGAAAAACAAATGAAAAATACATTTTGGTTCGCATCAGAAGGGATACTGAAGTGGTCTCCTGACAATAATACGCTGGCTTCTTAGCTGATGCAAGTATTATTCTTCCACGCTTGGATTGGCACTCCAAAGCAGGACTGCAGGAGCAGGACATTGGTTCCGTAAGTTCCTTTTATGTTTACAAATACATATAGTATGTTAAGTCCAAAATTTGTGTACATTTGTTACAACATATTATTTTACATAAAATTCCTCATGAGAATCTACAATTTTATTAATTTCTAATTCCTCCTAAGAATCTACAATTTAAGCTACATTAGGCCTTTGTCCCTTTGTCCTTATGATGTATTGCTGCTTTATATCTGTAATTTATATTTTTGTAACAAAGCGAAAAACTTAAAGCAGATGCAAATTGTCATATTTGTAAGAAGGTATTGTATAAATTCATTATTCTTGGATAGAACCACCATTAATGTTGCAGAAATAATTTAGACAGTTAGTTTTGTGCTCTTTTTAATTATGCCTTCCATCGTACAAGGTCATGATGATAAACTTTTCAACTTTTTAAATTATGGCTATTTGGTCTTATCAGCTAAACAGCGTGTTTGTGAACAACTGTTGATCTGCAAAGTGTACTGCTTTGCAACCATTTTTAGTTTTGTGTCATCCTCAATTATAATGCTCTTAAGCAGGTGATTACGACCTGGTTAAAGTTCTTGCCATTAACGAGTGATTTCAATGAAGCAAAATATGCGCATGGACTGCTTTCTAAAATGTTACAAAGGTGTTCGATCTTTCCTAATTCTCCTTTTGAATTTTTGTTGTATTATATTCAAATTATTACATACATACTTAGCTACAAACTTTCAGCTAAGCAAAAGTTGAAAACTGCATGTTTCAGGTCAGATGCAGAGCTTTTGGGGCCTAATAACGAAAATCTTCCTAAGATTCTTTCCATCCTCAGAGAAGTGAGTAGAACTTTTCTTTAACTCCTCTCTGCTGAAATATAGATTTATCTTAATAGAATATTTTCTTGTAGATTTTATCTCGAACTGACAATCTTGCAACGGAGGAAACTATTAAAGAGATGACTGATGTCCTAAATCAACATGGTGGGATGCCATGATAGTTAAAAATTTATACAGCACATTATGCACTATTAACATGTTACACCCTTCCCCCTCATTATTAGGCTTCACAATTTCGCCGTAGTCAAATTTCATAAAGTGGGGATGTGCAGTTTTCTTTTTCTTTTTCTTTTTCTTTTTCTTTTCTTTTATTGGGGTTATTGAATTGTACAGACGACAATAAGAAAGGAAGGTTTCGATTTTCCAAAGTGTAAATGTACAACAACATTTTACATACAGATAATACAAATGTCCATTATTTTGCTACTCTGTTCACTTGACTAGATGTTTTTTTTTTTTTTTTTTTTTTTTTTTTTGCATGCATCAATTCGCTAAGAACACCCTCCGATTTGCCTCTTATGGATAATTTTTGATAAGAATTATAAAACACAATTTTTGATAAAAGGACTTTTCTACTTATGAATAATTAATATAATTGTTAAGTGGAATTTTGAATCAAATCACAAATTGTGTGAGGCCAAATTTCGAATATTAAATGGTAAGATTAATGCATGTTTCTTTTTTGTACTTAAGGTAAGGCAATAGAGCCAAATTTCCGAGTCGGTTAGTACTTAGATAAAAGGTAATGGGGAGAATGGAAAGGAAATGGGGAAAAAAATAAATAACTCATGAAAAAAAAATGTTAACTCCTGAGTTCTAGAAAAAAAAAGTAATTTGAAATAATCTCGGTCACAAGACCTTCACATTCCCTCGAAAAATAATTAAGAACTTATTAGTGTTTGTCCCTATCATTATCCTAAATATCAGCAGACTGAAATTGAAAGGGGTGGAACAAGAATTTTTGGATCGTGGCATAATTCGACCCAACAATAGTCCATTTTCATCACCAGTCCCATTGGTAGAAAAAGTCGAATGGAACTTTGAGGTTTTGCTTGGACTAAGGAGCACGTAACATCATCACTATCAAGTATAAATATGCAATTCCAATCATTAACAAACTCCTGAATGAGTTGTACGGAGCCCAATATTTCTCAAAAAATTGACCTTGTCTTAGGCTACCATCAGATTAGAATGAAGGACGTGGTTGAGATTCACAACTCAAATTTTAGTGATTCTGGGTTGCATTATTGAACAAATAAGATAAAGTGATAGATTATAAATCATTCTGCAATCTCCAATAAATCACAAGATGCTCTCACTACACTGTACTAAAACATGGTGGGTACATATCTCATTCGACACAATTCGAATAGGGACATGTTAGAGTAAACATTAATAATTGTGATAGGAATTATGAATCTGCCTTCATGCTTGTCTACTATTAAATACTCATGTTCAATTCTAGGTGATGTGTGTGGTCGAGCTGCTGGGTGATGTATAGACCATTTTGTAGTGGGTTCCCCTCTGGTTGTTAGTTAGGTGGTCGTGGGGTCAGCGATGGGGGTTGTTGGTTGTTCGCCATACTACACGTGTTTACCATCGTGGGGCAGGAATCGAAGTTTAACAATCCTGACCAACTATGTCAATAATCAATCTGGAGGAATAGGAATGTCTAGCCGATGGTTAGTACTTGTATCTCGGATTCATACTCTCATGGTGGTCTACGGAAAAGATGCCTCAAGAGTAGGGGTGGCAATACGTGTCAACCCGGCACGACCCGGCACGACACGCGCTCGACACGTGAATAACTCGACACGACCCTGACACGGCACGTTTTGTAAGCGGGTCAAAAAACACGAACCCGGACACGGCCCGCGCGGGTCACGGGTCGACACGACACGACCCGCAAAATTTAAAATTTTACAAAAATCCGATTTTTTGAAATTAAAAAAATTAAATACAATAAAAAATTCAAAAAAAGACTAGCTGCTGATTTATGAGAACTTTTGTTCCTTCTATGTAAATGACACAAATATTCTCAATAGCTATATTCTCTTATTATCTATTTATTGTGACACAAATGTGCACCTAAAGTAAATAATAATAACATACATGATAAAACAAAATCAAATAAAAAAAAACATGATGAGTTCAATTTTATGAATTGTCATCTACCTAAAAAAGCATCAACAATCTTAAATAATCCAAACGAGAATATAACAAATATCACCAACCTCATAATTTCATCCTACCATCATCAATCTAAATATCTCATGGCTAGTGCAAAGTACAAACTCATCAAAATAAAATTATACAATAAATATTCTAAATTAAACACAAATTTCATTAAACACTAGTTTATGAATCAAGTTCATTTTAAGGTTCCTCCACCATCAAGTCTTTCATCAAGTCTTCAGTTAAATCTTCCACAGGTAAAGTTTCACCATCTATTATAAAAAAAGTAATAAAAATAGTTAGAGAAAAAAATTATGTAGCCAAAGATATCATCACAACCATAAATAAGATAAAAACATTACCAATGGCTCCATAAAGCCAATCTCTTGTGCAAATTAAAGCCTCCACTGCATCATGTGAGAGAGAACTTCTATATTGGTCTAGAACTCTTCCACCAACACTGAAAGCACTTTCAGAAGCAACACTAGAGATGGGTATGCCAAAGATATCTCTGGCCATTGAAGCAACTTGTGGATACCTGTATTGATTACCCTTCCAATATGCTAATACATCTAATTTAAGCTTTGCATCAACCCTTGGCTCCTCTAGGTATAGCTCAAGTTGTGACTTTAGGGGCCCAGTAACAACATTAGAAGACATGAATTCCTAATAAAATTAAACAAAAAAACAAACACAAATTAAGCTAAGTTAAAGTAAAAAAATAAAATAAATAAAGAAACAAATAAAATAGAAGGTGATATAATAATATGTCAACTTACACTCAAGACATCATCATCAACCTCTGAGAATGAAGCTAAGCTAGGATCAGTGGTTGCACTTGCACCTCCTGTGTGTTGTGTTGAGGAAGATATTGAAGAAGGGTCAGGTCCATGCTTTGCATACTCATTAAACAACTTGAACAACTGGCTATTCACCTTTCCATTTTCTTGGATTGCAGAAGTTTCATCAAACAACTTTCCATAACAGAATTCAATAAAATTCATCTTATACCTAGGGTCCAAAACACATGCTATGGCCAAGACCGTACTATATTGGGACCAATACTTGTTGAATTTATTGAACATCTTTGTAGCCATCTCCCTAATATAATCATCAGCACTTTGCAAAGCATTGTGTAATGTCAAGTGTGCTTTAAATACCAAGGGAAAATACATATTAGCCGTTGCATACTTAGTGCCAGAGAATATACAAGTAATTTCATAAAAAACTTGAAGAAACTTGTTGATCTTTTCAATCCTTTCCCATTCTTCCATAGATGTACAATGCTTATAGTTAGAATCAGTTAATCTAAGATGAACAAAAGCACGTCTATAATACAAAGCACTGTTAAGCATAATAAATGTTGAATTCCACCTAGTAGGAACATCTTGCCTCAAACCCTTCTTAGAAAAAATTGAACTTTGAGTGACACAGTCAAAAATTTTTTCTTTCCTACCTTGTGAACCCCTCACATATTTAATACTTTCCCTCACTTTTAGAATTGAAGTGTCAACCTCTTTCAAACCATCCTGAACAATCAAATTTAGAACATGAGCACAACAACGCAGATGGAAAAATTTTCCAGCACACAAAAGTCCATCATTAAGCATTAATTGACCACTCAAGAACTCAACACATGAATCATTTGCAGATGCATTGTCCAATGTCATTGAAAATATCTTCTTTTCTAAGCCCCACTCTATCAAAAAACTGTGTATTTTTTCAGCCAAGGAAATTCCATTATGAGGAGGAGGCATATGACTAAAATTCAAAACTCTTTTCTGGATTTGCCAACTACGATCCACAAAATGTGCTGTCAAACAAATAAAACCATCCGTGTTTATAGAAGTCCACAAGTCAGTAGTTAAACTTACCCTACTTGAGTTTCCCCTCAACAAAGCATGCAATCTATCTTTCTCTTTCTTATACATTTTCAGAACGTCAGCCCTCACAGTGTTCCTAGTGATTAGATTTAAATCTCCTCGCAAGAACAGAAGTAAATTCTTAATTCCTGGCAATTCAGCAAACTGAAATGGAAAGTCATGCATAATAATTGCTTGAACCAACAACTCTCTAAATCTATCATAATCAAATCTAGGACAAACTGATATAGAGTTACTAGAAGTAGAAATCATAAGCTGTCCAACATCTCTGCTATCCCTTTTAACACACTTTTCTATATGCCTTCTCATGTTACCAGTTCCATAGCTAGGGTCTGATATATATGTCGTTCCACAATGTTTGCACTTGCAGTGGTCTTTCTCACCATCTGTGGTTGCTGGAATATGATCAAAATGATTCCATACTTGTGATGTGAACTTCTTCCTTTTCTTTGCTGGACCTGAAGCATCTAAATCACCAACACTGTCAACTTCCTCATCCAATAGAGTGTTAAGCTCAGAGTCACCAACATCCAGCTTTTCCTCTTCCATTATGTAAAAACTAGTTCTCACTTCTTACAATCCTAGTATGAGAAGAACAAAGCAGTCTAAACTTGTCAAAAGACAAAAGAGGCAGCTTAAGAAAGTTATTCCTTTTAATCTCTTAACCTTTTCAAACTAAATAAAACTAATTACATAATATTTGTGGTCCACTTTTTTTCAAGTCCTCAACTGGTTAACAATTAAATTATCATGAAAAATATTCCCTGGCATTGAGAGCATCTTTATTTTGAATTGTATTTGGATAAACAAGTACTAAACGGTTTATGTATTTTTTTTGGTCCACTTAACAAATTTAACAAGTACTAAACGGATACTGCATCTTAACAAGTACTAAAAAAAGTACTTATTTAACAAGTACTTAACAATTGCATCTTTATTTTATTTTTTTGGTCCACTAAACAAGTACTAAACGGATAAACAAGTACTTATAGCTAGACTGAATTGTAAACAAGTACTTTGAATCTATATGTAAATTGTTCACGTCTACCTATGGTCCAAAAAATTATAGCTAGATTGAATTGTAACAGGGAAGAGGTAAAAGGGAAGAGCTATTGTTTCCATTCAAATTTTTTTATTGTCTCCATTCAAAACCCTTTCCAATTCTGGTGAATAAATAAACTAAAGGATATATTGTTTCCATCAGTCCATCAGAAGCTAACAAAGAAAAACTATGAATAAATATAGGAGATAAATTTAAATATTTAAACCAAAAAAAAAAAAAATTAGTGAGCCAAAACAGTACTAGCAATGTACATTGAATCAGTTTCAACAGAAACTCATAATATTGAAACATTCACTAATTCACCAGACCTATAACTATTTTAAAGCACATGTACCTGACAATAATACTCAGTGCACTAAGGGGGGGTAACCAGAACTGCAGGAGCATAGATATAAGCAACAAAGTTTGCAATCTCCCCAATAATCACCGTCACCAATTAGTTTCAACTTTCAATATGCGTATAAGTCTCACTTCAAGCATACTGATAGAAGGAGAAACTTCCTAAACTTACTTGTTACCATGCCAGCCCACCAAAGTGGCTCTAATAGATAAGTATAACCGCCAAGTCCTGCAAATTTCATACATATTTTAATGAGGCACAAGTAACGTTGACAAAGAGAACAGCCTAGATATCGTTTGACCCACAACACTGGCTAGAAGGTTTCAAGAGATGCGATTGGATGGGTGAAAAAAAGAATAATTTCAGGCACCCCTTTTCATCCCCAGCTCTAGATCAATTTTTAGATAGATTTTAAGATGTAAAGTAAAGTCACATAACAATCGTTGACCCAAGGTTTGCTTCAAAACCAGAAGAGCCTATGAAGATTGAAGCACGGTACAATATTTTGATTGAAGAAAACATATATAAATTTTTTTTTTTCATAAAAATTGAAAAATGAGTAAACCGCGATCAAGGAAAATTGAAAGATTGGAAAGGCAACAAAAAATTAAAATTAAAAATGATGAAGACCTGCACGAGTGCCGTGAGCAGCAGCTCGCTTAAGACCCTTCTTCTTCTTCAAGATGAAGCTTGCCCCTATGAATGCACTTGAAGTCACCGCAAGTATCAAACCTTTGCTATCTCCATTTACATGTTCAACAAAGAAAGAGAGGGGTTGGATTAGGTACAGTACCTCAGCTTCACTTACGCCCTGCCATCTCCATTTACATGTTCAACAAAGCATACTGATCACCCATTAACGAAGAACAAATCGATGTGTTTTTAAACTAACTGATTTCACTCACAATTTGTTAGCAACTGAGACAGATCTTACCGAGCCCACCAAAATTCACCCAACAAACAAACAAAGGAAGAAGAACTTACGAGTAGAAGAAGGTGAACGGCGAACGCTGTGAGGGGGCGAGAAAGAGGGCAACGGCGAACGCTGTGAGGGGGCGAGAAAGAGAGGAACGGCGAGAGGAACGACGATCTTGTGAACGGGAAAGAAAGAGAGGAACGCGATGTTGTGTTGTGAGGGGGAGAGAAAGAGAAGGACGCCGCAGATGCTGAGTTTTGATTTTGTAATGAAATGCTTCAAATGAGTAAACCTAACCCTATGCATACCAACATCGTAAAATTACAAAAATCACCCCGGGTTGACACGTGAACCCGCGGGTCAACCCGTAACCCGGCACGGCAAAAAACGTGTCACTTTTTTAAGACCCGGGCACGGCACGCCCTGACCCGCGGGTTGACACGGCACGTGATTGGGCGGGTCGTGTCACGGGTCAACCCGCGGGTCAATACCTGTATTGCCACCCCTACTCAAGAGATAACATATCACTATGTGGCATTAAGCCAAAAGCGAAGGATGTGTGCATAGTGATAATTAAGAGAGTGGGGATTTTTAAGTGTGTACATAAGAGGTTTAACCCTTTATTTATAAAAAAGGTTACTTGAAGGTGAAAAATTCTAATAAAAGTTAAATTATTGCGAGGATAGAACGAGGGATCTTATCTCTTATGTTAGGCGGTTGCTTCTAGAAGCTATATACTTGTTGAAATAAGATAATATTTGTTGAGTTATATAATTGTTGGAATTTTAATCATTGATTACACAGTTACATAATCATAGGAGATTTGTATTAAATAGATTAATTTTCTTATTGGCAGTTGATTGGCATAATCATAGGAGATTTGTATTAAATAAGAAATAGTAATATGTTATTTCATTTCCTTATTCATAGTTGATTGACAGCTAATTTGTAATAGACCTAGAGTCCTCATTTATGTATATAATTACCCCAGTAGAGGAAGAATAGATATGCAGAAATATTCATAAGATGGCACAATTGTTTTGACATAGTATCAGAGCGTTTCTGATCCAGGAACATATTTTCATTAAACCTCCCACATCGTATTGTTCAATTTTCCTGACTCGGATTTCTTTTTTTGTTACCCATTTCGAATTTCTATTTTCCCATGAACAATCCCAAAACCTCCTCTGAATCTTCAACCCGATGGCCCATAATTCTCGCACTGGACAACTTCATCAGTCCAAAAAACCCCGAGCGAAGCATCTCTCTAGTTGTCATTTTTCCTTGGTTTGATCTCATTGTGGTGAATCTGATCATTCTAAACAGATGTGTTATGAGCTGATTGTGTATCCTGAATTGTGGGATTTCAATAAACGTCCCCGGAAGAAAATACCAGCCAAAGCCATGACCATTGTCTCCGCTAAAAATGTTCCTGTCCCTGTTGCCAATTTTACTCAATCTGGTATTTTGGGTAAGTCTCTTGCTTTCTTTACATTGTCTAGGAATAATATTTGGATAATTGACACAGGAGCTTCTGATCATATGATTAAAGATTCTTCCCAGTTGTTCAATCTCTGTAACTCTTCCCAATTCGTTATTTCAACTGCCAATGGGGATACCTCAAAAATTACTGGTCAAGGATCCTTAACCCTTTATAATAGCTTATTTCTAGACTCTGTGTTGGTTGTACCCTCTCTTGAATACAACTTACTCTTTATGAGCCAATTAACTTCAAAGCTTAACTGTTCAGTAACCTTTTTTCCCTCTCACTGTGTTTTCAGGACATTCACACTCAGACTACTCTTGGTTATGGTGTTAGACGTGGCCAGCTTTACTTCTTGGAGGTATGTGATCCCAGCCATCCTTCTTTGGCTACTACAAGTGCAACAACCGGTCCAGAATAGTTCTCTGCTGCCATTTGGCTTTGGCATCGAAGACTTGGTCACCTTTCCTGTAGTTATCTGAAAAAGTTATTTCCTCGGTTGTTTTCCCATTTTAGTAATGTTGATTTCAAATGCAGCACTTGTGAATTGGCCAAGAGTCACAGAGTTCCTTATTTTCCTAGTACTAATAAAAGTTCTATTCCATTTCAAGTGGTTCATTCCGATGTTTGTGGCCCTCCAAAGGTGCCTTCTTTCTCAAAAGCTTACTATTATGTGACTTTTATTGATGAATGTACCCGGATGACTTGGTTGCCACTGTTAAGACACAAAAGTGATCTCTTTGATGCCTTCAAAAAATTCTACGGCATGGTCCAAACCCAATATCAGTCTAAGGTTCAAATTCGACAATCTGGTAATGGCAGGAAATATTTAGATGGCCGCTTTATTGATTTCTTGAGCACACAGGGGATCCGACACCAAACCTCTTGCCCTTATACACCCTAACATAGCGGCCTAGCTGAACGAAAAGTAGACAACTACTAGAAGTGGTTTGTGCCTCCCTTTTTGGTATGAATTTGCCTAAAACATATTGGGGTGAAGCTGTTGTTTTTGCTGCCTACCTCATCAACAGTACTTTATCCAGCGCCCTTCACTTTAAAACTCCACCAAAGACACTAGAATCTTATTTCTCCATTCCTCACATTCCAAATCTTGAGCCCATGGTTTTGGGTGCACGATGTCTGTCCATATCCCCAAGGTATTACGAAACAAATTGGATCCTTGTGCTAAAAAATGTGTATTTGTGGGTTACTCTGATGTACAAAAAGGTTACAGGTGTTATGATCTCATTCTCCACAAAATGCATGTCACCATGGACATGTCTTTTCGGGAATTAGAACCATATTATTCTAGGGAGATTTTGTTACTTTTTCTCAGGGGGAGATACCTACTACTGGGGAAGAAATTATAACTCTTCAACACACTCCTGAACCAGATGTTACCCCTCCCACGAATGATTTTGCTACGCGTCTAACACCTATAACCGAGGCATCATCCCTGGATGTTCCTAAATCCATACCTGAGGTAAACACTAATCCTACACCCATTTCTTCAAATGGACCTTCTATTACTAGCATAGATGGTCCAGTCTTACTTGTTAGAGTGTCACAAAGACCAAATAAAGGTGTACCAAAATAGCTATATGAACCAGATCCAAACTCTAAGGTCAAATACCCTATAGGTAACTGCATGTCCAATCGTAGGTTGTCAAAATCATATATTGCATTTGTTAATCAATTTTCTAGTATATTTGTTCCTAACAATGTGCAGGATGCTTTGGATGATCCAAATTGGAAGGAAGCCATGAATGTAGAAATGAAGGCCTTACAAAAAAACTCAACGTAGGACCTAGTTCCTTTACCATTCGGGAAGAAATCAATTGGATGCAAATGGGTGTTTACTGTGAGGCTTAAAGCATATGGCGGCCTTGACAGATATAAAGCCAGATTAGTTGCTAAGGGATACGCACAAAAATATGGGGTTGATTACCAAGATACATTTACACCAGTAGCAAAACTAAACACAATTCTTATTTTGATTTCTATAGCAGCTAACAGGGACTGGCCACTCAAGAAATTTGATGTAAAGAATGCATTTTTAAATGGAGAATTAGAAGAAGAAGTGTATATGGAAATTCCACCAGGCGCCAAACATGCCAACTTGAAAGGAAATGAAGTGTGTAGATTAAAAAAAGCACTATATGGCCTCAAGAAATCACCTAGAGCTTGGTTTGGCAGGTTCTCTCCAGTCATGAAAAAGTTTGGATACAAACAAAGTAATGCAGACCACACCCTATTCATAAAACATAATGGAGGAAAGGTAATAGTGTTAATAGTGTATGTTGATGATATGTTTTTGACTGGTGATGATTTATTTGAGATGGAGTTATTGGAAAAACATTTAACAAATGAGTTTGAAATGAAAGATCTAGGATCATTAAAGTACTTTCTTGGAATTGAAATTTCTAGATCAAATCAGGGAATTTTTTAGTCACAAAAAAGTACATTTTAGATCTACTTGCAGAAACAGGAATGACAGCATATAAACCAGCAGAAACACACCAATCGAAATGAATCATGTATTGAGTTTATATCCTGATCAAGTACAGATTTATGTTGGCAGATATCAAAAGCTAGTGGGGAGGCTAATTTATTTATCACATACTAGGCTAGACATTGCTTATGCGGTTAGTGTTGTGAGCAGATTTATGCACAACCCAAGAGAGGATCACATGGCTGCTGTGTATCGAATATTGAGGTATTCAAAAGGGTGTCCAGGGAAAGGTCTGCTTTACTCAAAAAATAATTGTCCCGGAATTAAAGGTTACACAGATTCAGATTGGGCTGGAGATAAAACTACCAGACAGTCAACTTCAGGATATTTTACTTTTGTTGAAGGCAATCTAGTTACTTGGAAGAGTAAGAAGCAGAAAGTTGTGGCTAAATCGAGTGCAGAAGCATAGTTTAGAGGAATGACACATGAGTGTGTGAATTATTGTGGATTAAGAGCATCCTACAAGACTTAGGAATCTGCTATAATCAGCCTATGGAGTTACATTGTGATAATAAAGCTGCCATTGAAATTATCCATAATCCAGTTCAACATGATAGAACCAAGCATGTAGAAGTGGATAGACACTCTATTAAGGAAAAACTAGATCAAAAAATTATTCAATTTCCCTACATCAAATCTGAAGATCAGTTAGCCAACATCTTGACAAAGGTTGTATCACGAAAAGTGTTTGAAGAAGCAATTAGCAAGTTGGGCATGATTGATATCTATGCACCAATTTGAGGGGGAGTGTTGAAATAAGATAATATTTATTGAGTTGTACAATTGTTGGAATTTTAATCATTGATTACACAGTTACATAATCATAGGAGATTTGTATTAAATAGATTAAATTTCTTATTTGCAGTTGATTTGCATAATCATACGAGATTTGTATTAAATAGAAATAGGAACAGGTTATTTTATTTCCTTATTCATAGCTGATTGACAACTAATTTGTAATAGACATAGAGTCCGCAGTTATGTATATAATTGCCACAGTAGAGGAAGAATATATATGCAGAAATCAATACTAAAAATTGATTTTTTTTCGACGGAATTATCGACGGAAATGAAGCCGTCGAATATTTCTTCGTGGCTAACAATTTTTTTGACGGAATTATAGATTCCGTCGAAAAATTTCGATGGAATAATTTATGTGGAAAGTTTCGACGGAAAAATAATTCTGTTGAAAATTTCCGACGAAAAATGAATGGAATTCCGTCGAAAATTTTTGACGGAAAATAAATTCTGTCAAAAATTTTTGACGGAAAATGAATCAGATTCCGTCAAAAAAATCCTGTAATAATTTTCGACAGAAAACAAATTCCGTCAAAAAATTTCGACGGAAAACGAATCAGATTAGTCGAAAAATCTTGTATTAATTTTCGACATAAAATATTTGACGGAAAAATAATGAAATTCCATTGAAAACTCTCAATTTTAAATGAAATTATTTTTTCGTTGAAATATTGAAATATTTATATTCCATTTAATTTCTTTTTCATTTATTTTTTTGCAAAATTTTTCGACGGAATTCATTTTCCCATCTAAGTAGCAATAGTACTCCTGGCCAGCAAGTTTATCAAGCATTTGATCAATAAATTGTAGGGAGAAATGGTCCTTCTTAGTGGCTGAATTTAATTTTCTATAATCTTGGCAAATTCTCCACCCCGTGACAGTTCTAGTAGGAATGAGTTCATTATCTTCATTTAATACAACTGTGATCCCTCCTTTTTTAGGGACACAATGCAAAGGACTCACCCAATGACTATCACAAATTCGATAGATGACACCTGCATCTAACCATTTAATTACCTCATTTTTAACCACCTCTTTCATGGCTGGATTCAGCCTTCTTTGAGGTTCAATAGAGCTATTGTTATCATCAACCAGCCTTATCTTATGCATACAAAATGAGGGGCTAATTCCTCTTATATCAGCCATGGTCCAACCGATGGCTTTTTTATGCATTCTAAGGATTTTTAGGAGCTGTTCTTCCTCTGTAATATTCAGATCAGAGGAAATAATTACTGAAAGAGCTTTCTCCTCTCCTAAAAAGACATATCTAAGGTGGTTTGGCAGCTCCTTTAATTCTAACTTGGGTGGCTCATCAATGGATGACTTTAAAGGTTTAGAGGATCTTTCATGTAGTCCTAAGGATTCAAATTGTTTATCCCCAAAAAACCTTGTTGGTTTAGGCTCTAAAGCTAAGACAAGCTCACTTTCCTTTAGATTTTCAGCATTATGTTCAATACTGCCTAATTCAAAATTGATAAATTCATCATTCAACAGAGAATAGACAGCAACAATGTGATCTAAGACATATATGGCAGAACAGTCATCCACATCTTCATCAATAAAATTCATTGTTTTTAACACATTAAATGTGATCTTTTCCTCATTGACCCTCATAGTTAGTTCTCCCTTTTTAACATCAATTATGGCACCCCCTGTCGCTAAAAATGGCCTACCCACTATGATAGGCACATTCTCATCAACTTCACAATCTAAGGTTATAAAATCAGCTGGAAAAATAAATCTGTCAACTTTAACTAAGATGTTTTCTATTTTTCCATCAGGGAATGCAAGAGTTCTGTCAACTAATTGAAGAGTGACAGTGGTTGGAGTAGCTTTCACTCCAAGAGTTTTAAAGATAGAAGTAGGCATTAAATTTATGCTAGAGCCAAAGTCACATAAGGCTCTACCAATATATTTATTTCCTATAGTACAAGGGATTGTAAAAGAACCTGGATCTTCCAATTTCTGAGGCAATTTGTTGGAGACATAGCTGCTGCATTCCTTTGTTAATGCTACTGTTTCATACTCTTCAAGCCTCATTTTCTTTGTGAGAATGCCCTTCATGAACTTCACATAGCTCGGCATGTTTTAAAGTGCTTCCACAAAGGGTATATATATTTGTAATTGCTTCAGAATGTCCAGGAATCGCTTGAAATTCTGCTCTTGGTGTTGTTTTTGTAGTCTTTGAGGAAAAATGACTTGTTTTGCCTTAAAGGGTGGTTAAGAAGCTTCTTTATTCTGCACAAGCTTTTTTGACTCCCTTGATTTTTGCTCTGCCTTTTCTGCTTCAGAATTATTTTCTTCCTCATTATCATTTTCTTGAGGTATGGTTGCTACAACTGTGTTGTCCACAAGCTTCCCTTCTTTCTCCATCAATTTCCTCAAGGTGGAAGGCCTTACAACTGGTTCTGGTTGATCCACTTCTCTGCCATTCCTCAATTGGAGAGCCTTACATGTTTCTTTTCCATCTCTTTTTGGTATTTCTGTATCACTAGGGAGTGCTCCCATTTGTCTGCCACTGAGTGCTACAGCAAGTTGACCTATTTGTGTCTCAATGCTTTTTAATATAGCACTATGACTTTGGAGCAGACCTGCCTGATTTTGCACAGCATGGTCATTCTTTGCAGCATAGTCTTTCATCCACTGCTCAAGAGGTGGGTGAGATTCTGCCTTCCCTTGATTTTTCTGGTCTGCAGGAAAAGATTGGCTGAATCCAGGAGGGAATGACATCTTTGATTGAAATGGTTGCTGTCCTCCTTGGAGGTTTTGACCAAGTGCTTTATTTCTAGCATTGTAATTGTATCCACCACCTTGATTTTGGGCAAATTGACCGCCTTGATTATGTGCAAATTGACCGCCTTGATTCTGCCATCTGGGTTGATTGTATTGGTTACAGTTGTTGTAACCGCGATTGAAGTCTCCCACATAAAGAACTGATGTGGGGTTGTTAGGCCATTCCTCAAATACATGTGGCCCATAACATAGGGAGCAGATAAATGTTGTTGCATCTATTTGAACAGGTGATGAATTCTTAGAATCCACTACTACCTTGGTGAGATTCTTCAGTGTGTTGTTTAAGGAAGCAAGTTCAGCTGCCATGGAGGTGTTTTCTGACACTTCATGAATGCCAGCAGACTTTTTTGGTGGGTCTTCTCTATCAAACAGCCATTGACAACTATTTAAACTGATTACCTCAAGAATATTGTAAGCATCAGTGTACTTTTTGAGCAGGAAGGCGCCTCCAACAGTGGAATCTAAGTTTGATCTCCCTTGCAAGGTCAAACCTCTGTAGAAAATTTGAATAATTGCCCAGTTCATGGGTTGGGCACTTCCTTAACATTCTTTTGTATCTAGTCCAGGCTTCATGGAGAGACTCTTCAGTATACTGCCTGAAGCCAGTGATGTTGTAACGTAAATCACAAACCATTGTCGGAGGGAAGAACTTCATGAGAAAAGATTCTCCCAACTCTTTCCATGTAGTTATGGAATTAGACGGCAGATTCTCTATCCAATCCTCTGTTGCTCCTCCCAAAGAGTAAGGGAAGAGTTTCATTCTCATGGCTTCATTGGAAACACCAGGAATAGAGAAGGTGTCTGAGATCTTCATGAACTTAGTGATGTGCCTATGTGGATCTTCATGGGGCAGTCCATGATATTGGGTAATTGATTGAAGGAGCTGCACCATCGCTGGCTTCAAATCGAAATTTGCTTGCAATGGTGGTTGGACTATGCCTGGTATCACTCCATCGAGAGATGGAATTGCATACTCCATTACGGGAAGCTCTTCAATTACTGGGATCATGGCATTTTCATTCCCATTTTCATTGTTCCCATGGATTGAACTGTTGTCATCTACCATAGTGTGTTTTTCACTGAGACGTACAGAATCAGTGAACTGCAAGAATTAAAAGAACTCAAATCTTGTCAAAGAATTAAAGATATAACAGAATCACAAATTCAAGAAATTAAACCAAAGAACTTCAAAAAGAAACTAAATCATGCACCGTTCCCCGTCAACGACGCCATTTTGTTGGGTAATATTTTCTTAAAAAGAAAGAGTTATCGTTCTCTGGGAACGGGATAATTGGTTTCTTTAGGTTATTCTTTTTTTCAATTCAATTTGTAAATTCTGATTTGTAAACTATGTTAAGATCAACAAGAGTATCTTTATAAAAGTAAAAATGTTCTTTAAAGAATCCAGAATCCTGACTTCGATAACTTTTCCCTGAAATTTGCAGTCACGCATTTCAACTGCTACAGCACCTAAAATTGATGGAATCTGACTTCTTGAAAAACCACATTAATCTTTCCCAAATTTAGTGTGATAAATGATTCACCTTAATCCCTTAACACAAGTTCATGCAAGAATCTTGTCCATTCCCATGGAACTCAAACATCAAGAACACATGCATAACAGTTTATATTATAAAAGGGTACTCATCATCTCCATCAGAATTCCAGAAAGAGATTTAGCTATGCATGTTGCAAAATAGAACTAAAATGAAATCTGAGATAAAAGAAAACATGATTTATTCACAAAAGTACAGAAATCTTAAAGAGTAGAAATACAGACCAAGATGTTCTTCACGAAATCAAAAGGAAAATGCTATTAAGATGCTTCAAGAACCGAAAAACTAAAGCTGAACATGCACCACAATCGCGTCTTCTGAATCCCTTCAAGAGCCTTGATCTTCACTGTGCTTTTGTTCTCCAGGGAAAGATGAAAAACTAAAACTAGGACTCTCTGTGTAAAAATCTAATTACAAACTAAAAAACTAAAAAAGCTCTATGCTCTGTTTCTTCTTTTCTTTCTAAAAACTAAAACTTGCTTCTTCGTTCTGTATGCGTCCCCCTTTTGGAGAAGACTCGCTGCTTATTTCTTTATTTTCTTGTCACATATTGCTATCCATCAGATCCAAGGAAGTATCCAACGGTTGACATGCCTCCACCTCATCTTATCTTCTTTAATTTCTTGCCACGTGTCATTTTCTGTGATAAAAGGGTAAAAATATTAGTGAAAAGATAAAATCCCTTTTTCTACCCCTTTTTACCACTTGGGCTTATTCCATTAATTTCAGCCCACTTTTACCTACACTCATACAAAATCAGCCCAAAAACATTAGAAAAATTACCACTTAATGAAGTAAAATTCAATACTAACAGGTTTGAGCAAAGAAACGCATTGGTTGGCGTTTGAGTTGGTTATGGCCATGACTGAGGTAAAAGAGTACCGTGGACACGTGTTGCTGAACCTTCCTTCTCATACTGCGGTTAGGTTGTTCCTCGTTCCTATGAAGATGCTTCTGTGTATTGAAGAGGATGGTCTTGTTGGTGACCATGACTTTGGAATAAAGTGTTTGAAACAACTTTGTGTAACACTTGGAGGGAGTAAAGTATTGGCAATTGCTTCAGAACTGTTGCCTCTTTACTTGGATTCCAAGGAATGGAAGAAGCGCCATGCTGGAATTAAAATGCTTTATGTGATCTCAAAAGAGTTCTCTGATGAAATGGTGAGTACCTCATCTTAACAACTCTCTTTGCTTTCATATATATTAATAATTTTTGACTTAATTGCTGGTGATGTTTACTTTCTCACAATGTCTAAATAGGGATGTCCATTGGTCGAACCGAACCAGAATTTTTGAAAAACCGAACCGAATTGGTTTAAATGTTTCGGTTTGGATGTGGTTCGGTTCGGTTCAAAACCGGTTCGAGTTGACCCTCTTTTAAAAAGAAAAGAAAAATTAAAAATTTTAAAAATAAAGTTATAAAAACCAATTTGGTTTGATTTGGAAACGGTTCGGTTCGGAAACGGTTCGGTTCGGTTCAAAATGGTTCGGTTCTTAAATTGGTTCTAAAACCGGTTCGATTCATGAACTGGTTCTTTAAAAATCGGTTCGATTCATGAACTGGTTCTTTAAAAATCGGTTCGGTTCATCAATTGGTTTTTAAAAATTGGTTATTTTAAAAGCGGTTCGAATTCGGTTCATGGTTCGGTTCAGTTATTTTGATTATTTTGCACACCCCTATGTCTAACCTTTGTTTATTAATTACATTTTTGCAGGTATTGATGGAAAATTTTCTTGGGGAAGTGCAGACCAATGTTTTGAATTCATTCCAAGACTCTCATGCTCAAGTTAGGTTGGCAGCTTTTAATTTTATTGGAGAAGCCTACAAACTTTGTCCATGTAGCGCAAATCCTTTATCATCCCAGGCTTGTGAATGCTTTTTCCATTGCAATTGAGAATGATCAGGAGGACTATAAAGTGAAGGTATTGTAGATATATAGATGTGAAATTGAATTTGAATTTACTTGCATCATGTTAAAGCTGATTATTATGATCTACTAACTTCCATAACCCATAGATAGTTGCTTCATTGCCCTGAAACATAAATACAGGAGAAACTCTAGTAGTCTAGGGGATTAATTCAGTTTTAGATTATTCACTTCATTCATTGCTTCATTTGAATGAATTTTGCTACTAGCTTTTTGGTAGGATTGTGCAAAAAAACCGGTGTACCATAACCACTTTTAGAACCGATCCAAATTGAATTAAAAAAACCAGTTTTAAAAATTAAATTATAAACCAGAACCACTTTTAATATTTTAAAACAAATCAATTCAGAACCAATTCTAATTTTACTTGTAACCGGTTAAAACCGAACCACATTTTTACGGACCACATTTTCACTTCTCTCAATGAAGTTCCCAAATCACCGAAGAAGAACCCTAATTTTAATCTCAAATTCTGAAACCACTTTAGTTCTTCATGCTTTCAGAGAGGCGACAACATCGTCTTCCGCGACTCTCAATATAATTAATACTGGTGCATTTTCTTAAATCTTGCTGCACTGACACTCTCAATATTTTTTGATAAGCATAGTTTGTGATGCTATACTGGTGGGACCCTTGCTTACGGAAGGGTTTTGTTTTCTCATCCCGTTCAGATCTCGCTTAGATTGCAGCGAGTTCGAGTTCGACAGCTCAATCAGCCTGTTCGATTTCATTCCCTTGTTTGAAGGTATTTTCTATTTTCTATTTTTTATGTAAAGTAATTGAATCATTGATTGGATCAAGTTATTGTGGAGGTTTCTTATCAAAATCCTCATTCATTATTATTCTTTTTAATGCTTGTTAATCTCCTGTGTATGCAAGGCTTAGTCGTAATAATGGCCGGTAAATGTTGAAAAAATGAAGCATAGTTAACTTTTGCATTTGTTTTTACTTTTTGAGGTGGAATGAATCTAGTCATCTTTCTGTGTGATTCATGTATGCGAGCTTGAATGTGGCGGTGAGTTCTTACGCGCTTTGAATCTTGATTTAACCTTTATATTTTTGTGCAGATTTTGTTGTTTTGCCATCTGGGCATGATGGCGTTTTTGATTGTTAAATATCGAAAGAGAAGAGAGGAACATTTGAAAATAATACTATGTGTATCAACTACACAGCGGAGTCTATTATATAACTTAAAAGAAAGAAAATACAAACAGATATACTCGATGTGGGACTTCTATACTACTATTCTAAACTATCATATACTCGATGTGGGACTTCTATACTACTATTCTAAACTATCATTTACAACACTCCCCCTCAAGCTGGAGCATATAAGTCATATGCACCAAGCTTGTTACAAATAAACTCTATTCGAGGGCCCCTCAAAGATTTTGTAAACACATCTGCTAATTGCTCATTAGAGGGTACAAAGCTAGTTTTAATTTCACCAGCAAGAATCTTTTCTCGAACAAAGTGACAATCTATTTCTATATGTTTGGTTCTTTCATGAAACACTGGATTTGATGAAATGTGTAGAGCTGCTTGATTATCACAAATGAGAGTTGCATGTCCAGTGTCTCCAAACTTAAGCTCTCTGAGAAGTTGTTTAAGCCAGATGAGCTCGCAAGTAGTAGTCGCCATGGAGCGGTATTCTGCTTCAGCACTTGATCTGGCAACTACGCTTTGTTTCTTACTTTTCCAGGAAATCAAGTTGCCTCCAACAAAGACACAATACCCAGAAGTAGATCTCCTATCAGTTGGACAACCAGCCCAATCAGCATCACAGTACCCAACCAATTTATCATGACCTTTATCTTCATATTCAAGGCCTTTTCCTGGAGATGCCTTGATATACTTAAGAATACGAATGACTGCATTCCAATGTTCTTGACATGGAGAATTGAGAAATTGACTGACAACACTAACTGCAAAGGAAATATCAGGCCGAGTGACTGTGAGGTAGTTCAATTTTCCAACCAATCTTCTATACTGCTCAGGATCTGAAAAGGGCTCCTCCTGATTTGGTAGAAGCTTGATACTTGGATCCATAGGAGTTTCAACAGATTTTGAATTTAACAGAGCAGTTTCTTCAAGAATATCCAGAGCATATTTCCTCTGAGATATCACAACACCAGATTTAGATTGGGCCACCTCGATTCCTAAGAAGTATCGAAGTTTCCCAAGATCCTTAGTCTGAAAATGATGACATAAGTGTTGTTTCAATCGAGTGATCCCATGTTGATCACTGCCTGTGATGACAATATCATCCACATATACCACCAGATAAATAGAACCAGAAGCAGAATGACGAAAAAAGAGAGAATGATCAGCTGCACTCCGAGTCATGCCAAATTGTTGAACAACACTGCTAAATTTACCAAACCAAGCTCTTGGAGATTGTTTGAGGCCATAGAGAGACTTACGAAGACGACAAACAAGTCCTGACTCCCCCTGAGCAACAAATCCAGGAGGTTGCTCCATATAAATTTCTTCCTCAAGATCACCATGAAGAAAAGCATTCTTGATATCCAGTTGGTAGAGAGGCCAATGGCGAATAGCAGCCATGGCAATAAAAAGGCGAACAGTAGACATTTTCGCCACAGGAGAAAAAGTATCAATAAAATCCAAGCCAAAGACCTGAGTGAAACCCTTCGCCACCAAGCGAGCTTTAAGACGATCCACTTGACCATCAGGTCCAACCTTAACAGCATAAATCCATCGGCAACCAACCACAGATTTTCCAGAAGGAAGAGGTACCAGATCCCATGTGCCATTATGATGAAGAGCACTCATTTCATCAATCATAGCTTGTCTCCATCCCGAATGTGAAAGTGCATCACCTGTAGTCTTAGGGACAGATACAGAGGACAAAGAGGAAAGGCAAGCAAAATATGATGGAGAAAGACGATGATAACTGAGATTGACTGCATACCTGGCCGGAGGGCGAGTATCACGAGTACCCTTACGAAGAGCAATGGGAAGGTCACTATCCGAAGGTGGGACCGAAGCCGTGGGAGGAGATGCAGTTGAATGTGAGTCCACGGATACATCTGACGAATTAGGCTCGATCTCATCAGCAGAAGAGGTGATAGAAGGAGAGTCAGAAACATGGTTGGGTAAAGACGGAAGGTAAAGAAGGTCACTTGGGAAGGATGGCTGTACAGAATCAGTATCCACAAGAGTAGTAGAGGATCCAAAAAAGGGAACTGATTCAAAAAAGGAGACATCCGCCGAGATAAAGTATCGACGTAAAGTGGGAGAGTAGCAACGGTAACCCTTCTGAGACCGAGGATAACCCAGAAAAACACATTTATGAGACTTGGGAGCTAATTTATCCAAACCTAGACCAAGATGATGAACAAAACACGTAGAACCAAACACATGTGGAGTTAAAGGATATAAAGTTTGATGGGGAAATAAAATAGAGTGAGGTACCTTATGATTGAGAACAGATGATGGCATGCGATTAATGAGATAGCATGCAGTAAGTATAGCATCACCCCAGAATGTGTATGGAACATTACCATCAATTAACAAGGCACGAGTGGTTTCAACCAGATGGCGATTCTTGCGCTCGGCTACACCATTTTGTTGAGGTGTATAAGGGCAAGATGTTTGATGGAGAATGCCATGAGATGAAAAGAATTGTTGAAATTGATGAGATAAGTACTCACATGCATTATCACTACGAAAAGTACGAATAGGAATATCAAATTGAGTTTTGATTTCATTGTAAAATAACTGAAAAATAGAAAACAACTCAGACCGATTTTTCATTAAAAATAACCAAGTACACCTGGAATAATCATCAATAAAAGTAACAAAATACTTAAACCCTAAAGTAGAAGAATGACGACTTGGTCCCCAAATATCAGAGTGGACCACAGAAAAAGGAGAAACAGCTTGACGGCTAAGACGACTTGGGAACGTACTACGAGTATGTTTCCCATACTGACAAGACTCACAATTTAATTTAGAAAGAGACGATAAATGTGGAACCATCTTCTGAAGCTTTGTAAGACTAGGATGGCCCAGACGAGCATGTATAGTAAGAGGAGAGTCCACAGTGGAGCAGGCTGAATAAGATGGAAATAGTTGATAGAGGCCTTGAGACTCACATCCTCTGATAATCTCCTTCCCCGAACTCCGATCCTGAAAGATGACAGAGGTTTTAGTAAAAGAAACAACACAGTCAATGGATTTTGTCAAACGACTAATAGAAAGTAAGTTAAAAGGAGAATCTGGAACATAGAGAACATGATCCAGAGATAAATTAGGTAAAAGAAGAACCGTGCCAATACCCCGTGATTGGACCAGAGACCCATTGGCCATAGTAATAGTGGGAAAAGAACCAGTAGTACAAAGGGAAGTGAATAAGGACTTATTACCAGAAATGTGATCAGAAGCCCCAGAATCAAGAGTCCAAGGGCCTATAGAGTGCAACTGAGAGATTGCAGCAAAAGAATTACCAGTGGGAGCAATAGATGTAGTAGGACCTGATGGTTGCTTCTCAGACTTATTACCAGCCGGAGACCCAGAAACATTGGAGACGGGAGAGTCCATAATCAAGAGTAGAGGAAAAAAAAAATCCAAAAAGACTGATCACACAACTAACCGGAAGAAGAGGGATCAGAAAAATAAGACCGGATCCAGAATCGTCTCAGCAAGACGAAAAAAAAAATCGCAACCAGCCGTGGCCGGAACGGAGTCTGCACGCGCCTCCACAATCGCCCGGAAACTGACAACGAGACAGTTCCGGGGAAAAAAAAATAATTTGTAAACTATGATGAACAATGGGTTCACCGAAAAAAAAAAAAAATTCAAACGTTCCTTAGGCTCTTGATACCATGTTAAATATCGAAAGAGAAGAGAGGAACATTTGAAAATAATACTATGTGTATCAACTACACAGCGGAGTCTATTATATAACTTAAAAGAAAGAAAATACAAACAGATATACTCGATGTGGGACTTCTATACTACTATTCTAAACTATCATATACTCGATGTGGGACTTCTATACTACTATTCTAAACTATCATTTACAACATTGATGTAGCATCTCCCTAGTTTCCTGATTGATTAATGATCGTTGGGGTGGAATACATTGGTCTTACACTAGTGGGACCCTTGCTTACAGAAGATCTGATCAAAGAGACGGAGGAGTTTGTGCTGCGGACAGGGAGTTTGTTCCGAACCGGTTCTCTTTTCAGTTATCTTAAAATCTAAATCCATTTTTCCCATTTTGTTTATGTGTGGGTGTATGTGTATTTTGAGTAAATCCCAATTGTCTCTGTTCCCTAAAAGGTATGTGTATTTTATTCACATCCATTTTACCATTTCCCCTTCTTTCTTTGGGGAATTTGAGCCTCAGAGGCTAGTAGATGAAATGGGTAGGAATGATGGAGAAGTTTGGTTGAAATGGGAAAACTCTTCTTCTGCCTACATGTGTTGCTCTAAGAGGTAGCTTTGTTTAAAAGGGGTATTTGGGTGTGGTGGTGATGCTGCTGTTATGGCACTGGCAATGAGAGGGGTTTAGTGCTTCCTTTTCAACTTAATTATTTAGTGTTCAACCGTCACTGAGATTATATATGTGGGAAGTTGCTTGGAAAGTCTCATGTTATTGAATTGGTCTATCATAATTCCAGAAATGGACTTGAGTGTTCTATGTTTGTTTGAAAGGGGTATTTGGGTGTGGTGGTGATACTGCTGTTATGGCACTGGCAATGAGAGGGGTTTAGTGCTTCCTTTTCAACTTAATTATTTAGTGTTCAACCGTCACTGAGATTATATATGTGGGAAGTTGCTTGGAAAATCTCATGTTATTGAATTGGTCTATCATAATTCCAGAAATGGACTTGAGTGTTCTATGTTTGTGTTGGATGAGAGAGACTCAAATCAAATACTCTTTCTTAGTAAAACTTGAAGATTGCGTTGTCTAACTTGTCCTGTTTTCATACTTGTATTGAAAAAATAATCTGATTTACGGGCATTTATTTTTCTATTAAAGTAAGGTGTTTGCCCCTAAAGTTAGAAGCTATTGTTCTTTCTTTTTTCTTGAGAACATAGAAATTATGAATGTTTTAGGGGATTTTTTTTTGTAATTGAAATTTATCTGCTAATTTAGAGCTTGATTTGACATCTTTATATTAACATATGAGATGAGCTTATCCGGCCATAAGGCTATTCTTAGATTAATATTCCAGTGTTGTTGTCATGTTTCCCTTTAATGTGAATTCCATGATAAGACGTAGCTCAAAATGAATTATCATATAAATCATATAAACTTGGAATGGAATCTGCATAATAGTTGCACATTATTTTTTTTTACATCACTTCAATAATAGAACATGGTAAAAAAATGTGGTGGGTCTTGTTTTATGAATTAGACTTTGCACAGAAACCAATACTATATCCAAAAAATGGTATAAAAACTTAGGTCATACCAAATTAACGTGAAAATAACATTTTCTTTATTTGGTCATTTCAACTCTACCAAATTTGCTTTGAGGACTAACTTTTTTGTTTGCTATACATTCAGTTCAGGATTGTTGAATTGAATTCAGGAAAAGCATGCTTTCAGCTTGGGTTCTCGGAACTAAATGGGTTTTGAATCATTCTACTGTATGCTGTCAACAAAACATACCCATATGGTGTTTTACTCTAAAGCAGGGAAATGGAAGATACAGTGCTATTTCCTCTGATCCTTTCAAGTTTCAAATGAGAAATCTCATAGATATTTGCTTCAAATGAACTTTTGAGTACAAGAGGATAGAACTGTGTACATAGATATTTGCTTCATATGTATTGTTCATTATCCTAAGTTTTTGGCTTTGTTTTGATACAAGAATACAGTGTAATACACCAAGTTTTCGTATGTATGAATTTTCTCTTTTATTAAATAGACAAGACTATATCACTTAGAAAAGATGTGTGACATGGTTTTTGGCACAGTGGAAAAAGTTGGAAAAAAGAAAAAAATTCTTCCTTAAAACCGGTTCGGAAGTGGTTCGGAACCGGTTCGGAACCTGTTCGGAAGTGGTTCAGAACCGGTTCGGAAGTGGTTCAGAACCGGTTCGGAAGTGGTTCTAGTTCGAAACCGGTTTGAAACCGGTTCATAAACCGGTTCGGGTCGAACCGGTTTAGAACCGGTTCCGAACCGGTTCCGAATCGATTTTAACCCGAACCGAACCAGTTTCATTTTTTATAAAAAACTGGTTCAGAGAACCGAACCGGTTTAAACTGGTTCGGTTCGGTTCTTCAAAAAAAACCGGTTCGGGTCGACCCATGCCCATCCCTACTTTTTGGTATGCCAATCATGACTACATAAACAAAGGTACAATCACTAGTTTATAGTTAAAAGGTACCTCCTCTTATTATGATCAAGATGCATACCTCCTCTGATCAATCTCATGTTGAACATTTTAGCAATTTATCCTTTGATAGTTTTTCTTTGAAATGAACACTGGGGGTGGAACGTTGGCAATGCTTGGAAGCATGAACAGCGTCTAGATATTTCACTCGTCGTTCCATTCTTTATATTTTCACTATCACCGAGCAAGTCATTATTGTTATCATCAGCATATATGTGTGTCTTTCTTTATCTTATTTTTCGAACATGTCTAATAAGTTAATAATCTTGTGTTGTTTTTCTAGGAAAAAGCTGCCTCGGCAATGCCATTCTTTCTAAAGAACACTCTTCGAGAGAGCTTAACTATATACAAGGACGTGGATACCGTAATGGGAAAATTGTTGTCATTGCTACAGGTAAAAATTACAATCTTATATTTTGCTAGAATTCAGTGTCTGTCGAAAAGTTACCAGATAATTTATTATTGGGAAATGTATTTCTCATGTTGCATGAGATAATTTATTTCATACAACACACGCAAAAGTGGATGGGATCCATTTTTTTTTCTTTTTCTCTCTTTCTTAGTGGGTCTCATCCACTTTTTTTCTGTGTTGTGTAAGAACCCGCACCGCTAATTAAGGTAATTAGTGAATTAATTATGATAATTAGGAAATAATTCCATAATTGACCCTAATAATTATTAATGGGCTTAGATAATTATACTTAGTGAGTAAAAATGCTGAAAGTCGCTTTTCGGAAGAAAAGCGCAGATACCGGTTCTGCTACTAGGTATAAATGCGTACCGGAAAAGTATCCCGGAAAATTATAACGAACGCATGATAATTACTAGAATATTATGTAGGACTTGTAAAACAAGTTTCAAGTCAAAATGACGTAATCTGATACCAGAACTGATACTGGCTATGGAAAAGCGCGTACCGGAAAGGTACTCCGAAAAATAAAATAAAAATATGAAAAATCTTAGAAAAATGTGTAGGTCTAGATTCCAAAGTTTGGGATCAATATCTTTTACTTTGCGATTAAGGCTAATACTGTGTGATTAGTGGCTTGGGCCTATAAATAGACCCATTAAGGGCACAAAACCCTAGGCCATGCAATTCAGAACGTGAATGTGGCTGCTGCTTCCTTCTTCTTCTTCTTCTTCTTCTTCTTCTTCTTCTCTTCTTCTTCCTTCTTCTTTCCTTAGCCAAGTGATCACCTTTCATGCTTGTTTAAACATTTGTGAAGGTGAGAGTTAATCTTGGGGCTGCATTGTGGCCATCATTCTGTGTTGAGAAAGCTGTATGTGTAGTTAGTGAGCATGAGTTTGAAGCTCTAGTAATGGCTACTTTGTGGTAGTCATTGTGAGCTTCAAAGTGCCTTCTTGTGGTGCAAGAACCCACCTTGAAGTGTCATTTTCGTGCTCCTACTTAGGCTGAGTTTGAGGAACCTTGGGAGAGCTCCAAGAGCACAACTTGCCTCTGTTTTGAACTTTGGTAAGTTACCTCACTATGATCATGGGTTTAAATGCTTAAAAATGGAACCTTGATGCATGTATTGAGCTAAGTTAATAACTTAAGGGTGTGGTAGGTTAAACACACCTAGAAATGCATGTTTAAGTGCCTTTAATCGGTTAAAAAGTTGAACCTATGGATTGGATATTCACGAAATGCAGAAAATGCATTCTGTCGTGAGATATCCGGATATTGTCGGGCAGATATATGGATATCAGTATCCGGATATGATATCCGGATATCCATATCCGGATATGGGGACAGCAACGAACCTGTTTCGGTAAAAATTCGATATCTTGAGCTACAGAGCTCCAAATCGAGTGCCGTTTGGACCTATGTGTAGCTAACACATAAGGCTATAACCCTGTAAAATTTCGTAGCCATTGGATAAGTGGTTTGATCTCAGTGTTAGTTTAAAGTCGCGTCTTGGTTGCTGGAAATTCAGTTGGCAGCAGTCACTTTGCGAAAATCATAACCGGAGTTATACAACTCCGATTGAGACATAAAGTATATCGTTGGAAACCTCAAGATGTCTAGTTTAACATTGTAAATATTAGAATATTAATATTGATATAATTATTGGTCTAAAACAGATTGTGATTCTGCTGTGTTTGGACTTTGAGTTTGTGCGGACTCTTGGCTTGGATAGCTAGCTTGCAAGGTAAGCTTTCGTGTCCTCGGTTTAGCCATTTTGATGTTCCACCATGTCCCATGGGGATGGGTTTATGCATGCTGTGTTACATGCTTTGATTATTTTGAAATGCTGTTGAGCTGTTTATATGTAATGAGCTATTATGATATGCATGTGGTGTCCACCTAGACGGCAATCCTGAGTATGTAGTACATACAAGATGGAGAAGCATGTGGGTGAGGTGCAGGTAGTATCCATGTACTCATGTAGGCATAGACGTATTCCTACATTTCTCTGGCCAGTAGATTTGAAAGCACACATGACATGATTAATTGCTGCATCGCATGATTTTAGAACTTATACTGTAATACTGTTTTTAGAACTTATATTACACATGTAAGTGAGCTTGGGGTGGAGACTCCTTGAGGACCCCTTGTCTTACTGAGATTTCTTGTTAGAGATCTCACCCCACGTTTGGGGACGCTTATTTCAGGATCAGGTAATGTTGAGGGCTCAGGTGGCAGGAGGCCAGAGCTGAGCTGATATTCTGATATGCTGACGTGCTGGTTGTGGATTGCTGTTTATTTGACTGCTGTTATGTTTTCTGCTTCATTTATGTTAAGTTTATGTTATGACTGATATTGGGCATTGTTGCCTTATTTGGTGAGCATGGGGTTTGTCCATGCCACATGATTGTGTTATTGTCCTTTTATTTTAATGTTGTAATTAAAGTATCAGGATTTTGACCCAGGCTACTTGTGTAGACCTGTGGTTTTAGATACACACATTATATTTATGTACGAGGTATTTAGTTAGTTGTCTTGCAATTTACATACAGGCAGTATTTTTATGAAAATGATTAAGTAATCAAGTTGGTTAAGTTAATGACGTCATAATTGAATTAAAGAAAAAGTTATTCCGCATTTTAATTAAGCGTGGCTTAATACGATAGTGTGTTAACAATCCGGGTTAACACGGGCTGTTACATTTTATGGTATCAGAGCACTTTCTAGGGAAAAGCCTGTATGTATTGCAATAACTTAGGATGAGTCGTTGCGTGTCTACTTTGTGTTCTCTCTGACTGGTGTGTGTAATGATAATGCATACGTGACCACATGGCGTGGGCCTGATCAACTCATTCTTTGTGTAACTTGTGCAGAGTCATGGTGCCACCAAGGAGGAACACGAGTACGAGCGAGGATCAGACGGATCCTGTCCTGGCTGCATTAGCTGAGATGTAGGCGGCCCGACTAGCCGACCAGGAAGCCACGAGGCTGGCGAACCGGGCGATGCTGGACGCAATTCGAGATGCGAACCGGCAAACCACGGCAGAGGTTCTGGAGGAGAACCGGATGGCTAACATGACGATGATGAGGGTCATGTTGGAGGAGTTGAGGGCTGGTCCTGCTGCGGGCCAGGGTCCTCCACCACCTCCACCGCCGCCACCGCCTCCACCTCCGCCTAGTCAACAGGAGGACACCCAGAGCCAGATGGGCGAGGGTAGTCATTTGACGGGGGCTATGCAGACTATCCCCGTACTTGCTGAGGATCGTGACGAGATCGATCGCCGGCTGAATGCTTTCCGCAAGCATAAGCCACCTACCTTCGACGGATCATATGATCCCATTGCTGCTGCCAGATGGCTACAGGCGCTGGACAAGATTTTCTGGATCATGCAGTGCACCGATCCGCAGAAGCTGCTGTTCGCCACGTATATGCTGGAGGGCGAGGCCCACGAGTGGTGGACCAACCTATCTCAGGTCTACGAGATGCAGGGTCATGTGATGACGTGGCCTTTCTTCGAGGAGAGCTTCTTGGGCCAGTACTTTCCTTACGACTCTCAGGAGAGGAAGCAGGGAGAGTTTGACCGATTGGTGCAGGGCTCGTTGTCTGTCGACGAGTACCTGGCCAAGTTTAATGAACTGGTCAAGTTCTCTCATTTCCGCATGGCGAGACCGACTCCCGTTTTTCTGGTGGCCAAGTTCCGGAGGGGACTTAATGAGGATATTGCTGGACATCTCGCCGGTTCTGCTTCGAGAGACTTCGGAGCGTTGGTGCAGCAGTGCCGCGACATCGAGGACTACTGCCGGGCGAGTCAGGCCAAGAGGGCCAAGGTTGAGGTGTCGCAGAGCGCTGGTGGTTCTACTCCCTGGAAGAACAAGAATTTTGCCAACAAGGGCAAGGGCAAACCACCGTTGGCAGCTAAGCAAGCGCCAAATCAGTTCAGAAAGACTGCTGCTCAGGGGAACACCGCTAGACCTCCTGCTCCCAGATGTTCTGGATGCGGGAAGTCACATTTTGGGCCGTGCTCTACCGGTCAGTTGATTTGCTTCCAGTGTGGCAAGGAGGGCCACTACTCCAGAGATTGCCCGACGACGAGAGTTGCTGCAGTGCAGGCTGTGCCATTGCAGATGGTTCCTACTGGGGCACCAGCCGTGCCACCTACTACCGGACGAGTCTACACACTTAATCGTCAGCAGTCGGACAGAGCTCCGAACCTGGTCAGAGGTACTGTTACCATTGGCGGTTCAGCTATTGATGTATTGTTTGATTCCGGGGCAACGCACTCTTTTGTTGCTACCCCTATTGCTGTGGGGCTTGAGTTGCCCAGTGATGTGCTTTCTCCACCGATGCGGGTTACCACCGCCACCGGAGAAAAATGTTTGACCTCCACTGTTCATCGCGATGTAGCGTTTCAGTGGGATGGCCGTGACTTCTCGGTAGATCTGATAGGATTGCCGATGGCCAACCTTCAAATTATTTTGGGCATGGATTGGTTGTCCAGAAACTGTGCAATGATTGACTGTTGTGCCAAGAAAGTGGTGATGTCTCCGGGTGGGTCCACAGCCAGTTCCTCACCGTTCATTTCAGTCCTGCAGGCGAGGAGGGCCTTGAGAGCAGGGGCATTTGGCTATGTCATGTTGGGAGGTTTGGTGAGTGGGACACAGGAGGATCTCACTGGCATTCCTGTGGTGAAGGAATTCCTCGAGGTGTTTCCTGAGGAGATTCCTGAGTTTCCACCGCAGAGGGAGATAGAGTTCTCCATTGACTTATTGCCTGGTGTGGGGCCTATCTCATTGGCTCCATACCGGATGTCGCCACCGGAGTTGGCGGAGCTGAAGAAGCATATCGAGGAGCTTTCAGCAAAAGACTTTATTCGGCCGAGTGTGTCTCCCTGGGGAGCACCGGTCATATTTGTGAAAAAGAAAGATGGGACCATGCGGTTGTGCACCGACTACAGACAGTTGAACAAGGTGACAATCAAGAACAAGTACCCTCTTCCACGCATTGATGATTTGCTGGATCAGCTCAGGGGTGCTTGTGTGTATTCCAAGATTGATCTCCGGTCCGGTTATCATCAGATACGGGTAAAGCCGGAGGATGTCCCAAAGACAGCATTTCGCTCGAGGTACGGGCACTACGAGTACTTGGTGATCCCGTTTGGACTCACCAATGCACCCGCAGTGTTCATGGACTACATGAACAGAATCTTCCAGCCGTACCTGGATCAGTTTGTGATCGTCTTCATTGACGACATCTTGATCTACTCCAAGACGGAGGAGGAGCATACCGAGCACTTGAAGATTGTGTTGCAAGTGCTAAAAGAGAAGAAGCTCTATGCGAAGCCGTCAAAATGCGAGTTTTGGCTCAAGGCGGTGAAATTTCTGGGTCATGTGATTTCTGCTAATGGAGTTGCAGTTGGTCCTAACAAGATTGAGGCCGTGATGGACTGGGAGAGGCCTAAGACGGTTACGGAAGTGAGAAGCTTCCTGGGTTTGGCCGGGTACTATCGGAGGTTCATAGAAGGATTCTCCAAGATGGTGCTACCGATGACTCGCCTTACCCGAAAGGAGACTCCATTCGTGTGGACACATGAGTGTGAGGAATGTTTCCAGGAGTTGAAGGAGAGACTGACTACTGCTCCTGTGTTAGTCCTTCCTGATCCTGCGGAGCAATTCGAGTTGTACTGCGATGCTTCTGGTAAAGGACTTGGCTGTGTGCTGATGCAGAAAGGGAAAGCGGTTGCTTACGCTTCAAGACAGTTGAAACCTCACGAGGAGAACTACCCGACTCACGACTTGGAGTTGGCAGCCATTGTTTTTGCTTTCAAGATTTGGAGGCATTACCTGTTTGGCATGAAGTTTGCTGTATTCAGTGATCACAAGAGCCTGAAGTATCTGTTTGACCAGAAGGAGTTGAACATGAGACAACGTAGATGGATGGAGTTCTTGAAGGACTACGACTTTGAGTTGAGGTATCATCCTGGCAAGGCCAATGTGGTAGCCGATGCTTTGAGTCGGAAATCCGTGAGCTTATCCAGCTTAATGATGAACGACTACGAGGTGATCGAGAAGTTCAGAGACTTGAGAGTGAACTCCTTGTTTGGGGGTGCACTGCTTGAGATGGAAACAGCGGAAGTGATTAATGAGCTGATGGAAAAGATCAAAGAGGCGCAAGTGCAAAGAGAGTGCCTCGATTATGTGAAGAACCAGGACGGTGTGTCTTGGAACGATGACGGATTGCTGCTGTTTCAGAAGAGGATTGTGATTCCTCGAGGGCCATTGACCGAAGAGGTGATGACAGAGGCTCATAAGGGACGGTTTACTATTCACCCTGGTGCCACAAAAATGTACCAGGACTTAAAGAGAAATTTTTGGTGGCCGGGCATGAAGAAGGACATAGCGGTCTACGTGTCCAAATGCCTTATATGTCAGAAAGTAAAGATTGAGCACCAGAAACCGTCTGGTAAACTTCAACCTCTTGAAATTCCACAGTGGAAGTGGGAGAGTATTTCCATGGACTTCGTGGTGGATTGCCTAAAACTCAGGCTGGTTGTGACTCTATTTGGGTCATAGTGGACAGATTGACCAAGTCTGCCCATTTTCTTCCAGTGAAGGTGAGCTTCACTACAGAGCAGTTGGCCAAGCTATATGTCCGCGAGATTGTGAGGCTTCACGGGGTGCCCGAGAGTATCATCAGTGATAGGGACCCGAAGTTCACATCTCGGTTTTGGGAGGCGCTGCAGGAGGCTTTTGGTACGCAGTTGAGATTGAGTACCGCCTATCACCCTCAGACTGACGGACAGACTGAGCGGACCATCCAGACATTGGAGGACATGTTGAGAGCTTGCACGTTGGAGCAGGGTTCTGCATGGGATAGGTACCTTCCGTTGGTAGAATTCTCGTACAACAACAGTTTTCATGCTAGTCTGGGCATAGCACCCTACGAGGCGCTGTATGGTAGGAGGTGTCGGACTCCTACCTGCTGGTCTGAGGTTGGAGATAAAGAGCTATTCGGCTTGGACTTTGTCCAAGATACTACCCTACAGATCCAGATGATCAGGGAAAAGTTGAAGCAGACGCAGAATCGCCAGAAAAGCTACTATGATGTCAAGCATCGACCACTGGAGTTCAGTGAGGGTGAGCACGTGTTTGTGAAACTTTCACCTGTCACCGGTGTTGGACGGGCACTCGGCGTGAGGAAGTTGAGCCCGCGATTCATAGGGCCCTACCAGATCCTTGGTAGAGTAGGACCAGTTGCCTATCGACTCGCCTTACCTCCGAACCTCGCCAACATCCACGACGTGTTTCACGTGTCTCAGCTTCGAAAGTACATAGCAGATCCTTCGCACGTGGTGCAGCCGGATGATGTGGAGGTTCGGGAGAACCTAAAGACTCCCGTCGGACCACTCAAGATTCTCGATCGTGGCGAGAAGCAGTTGAGGAGCAAGATCATTCCGATGGTCAAAGTACAATGGTCAGGAAGAACTCCTGAGGAGTGTACCTGGGAGCGAGAGGATGAGCTTCTCCGACAGTATCCCGACTTTCGAGACATGTATGTTTCTGATTTTGGGGACAAAATCCTTAAAAAGGTGGGGTGAATGTAAGAACCCGCACCGCTAATTAAGGTAATTAGTGAATTAATTATGATAATTAGGAAATAATTCCATAATTGACCCTAATAATTATTAATGGGCTTAGATAATTATACTTAGTGAGTAAAAATGCTGAAAGTCGCTTTTCGGAAGAAAAGCGCAGATACCGGTTCTGCTACTCGGTATAAATGCGTACCGGAAAAGTATCCCGGAAAATTATAACGAACGCATGATAATTACTAGAATATTATGTAGGACTTGTAAAACAAGTTTCAAGTCAAAATGACGTAATCTGATGCCAGAACTGATACTGGCTATGGAAAAGCGCGTACCGGAAAGGTACTCCGAAAAATAAAATAAAAATATGACAAATCTTAGAAAAATGTGTAGGTCTAGATTCCAAAGTTTGGGATCAATATCTTTTACTTTGCGATTACGGCTAATACTGTGTGATTAGTGGCTTGGGCCTATAAATAGACCCATTAAGGGCACAAAACCCTAGGCCATGCAATTCAGAACGTGAATGTGGCTGCTGCTTCCTTCTTCTTCTTCTTCTTCTTCTTCTTCTTCTTCTTCTCTTCTTCTTCCTTCTTCTTTCCTTAGCCAAGTGATCACCTTTCATGCTTGTTTAAACATTTGTGAAGGTGAGAGTTAATCTTGGGGCTGCATTGTGGCCATCATTCTGTGTTGAGAAAGCTGTGTGTGTAGTTAGTGAGCATGAGTTTGAAGCTCTAGTAATGACTACTTTGTGGTAGTCATTGTGAGCTTCAAAGTGCCTTCTTGTGGTGCAAGAACCCACCTTGAAGTGCCATTTTCGTGCTCCTACTTAGGCTGAGTTTGAGGAACCTTGGGAGAGCTCCAAGAGCACAACTTGCCTCTGTTTTGAACTTTGGTAAGTTACCTCACTATGATCATGGGTTTAAATGCTTAAAAATGGAACCTTGATGCATGTATTGAGCTAAGTTAATAACTTAAGGGTGTGGTAGGTTAAACACACCTAGAAATGCATGTTTAAGTGCCTTTAATCGGTTAAAAAGTTGAACCTATGGATTGGATATTCACGAAATGCAGAAAATGCATTCTGTCGTGAGATATCCGGATATTGTCGGGCAGATATCCGGATATCAGTATCCGGATATGATATCCGGATATACATATCCGGATATGGGGACAGCAACGAACCTGTTTCGGTAAAAATTCGATATCTTGAGCTACAGAGCTCCAAATCGAGTGCCGTTTGGACCTATGTGTAGCTAACACATAAGGCTATAACCCTGTAAAATTTCGTAGCCATTGGATAAGTGGTTTGATCTCAGTGTTAGTTTAAAGTCGCGTCTTGGTTGCTGGAAATTCAGTTGGCAGCAGTCACTTTGCGAAAATCATAACCGGAGTTATACAACTCCGATTGAGACATAAAGTATATCGTTGGAAACCTCAAGATGTCTAGTTTAACATTGTAAATATTATAATATTAATATTGATATAATTATTGGTCTAAAACAGATTGTGATTCTGCTGTGTTTGGACTTTGAGTTTGTGCGGACTCTTGGCTTGGATAGCTAGCTTGCAAGGTAAGCTTTCGTGTCCTCGGTTTAGCCATTTTGATGTTCCACCATGTCCCATGGGGATGGGTTTATGCATGCTGTGTTACATGCTTTGATTATTTTGAAATACTGTTGAGCTGTTTATATGTAATGAGCTATTATGATATGCATGTGGTGTCCACCTAGACGGCAATCCTGAGTATGTAGTACATACAAGATGGAGAAGCATGTGGGTGAGGTGCAGGTAGTATCCATGTACTCATGTAGGCATAGACGTATTCCTACATTTCTCTGGCCAATAGATTTGAAAGCACACATGACATGATTAATTGCTGCATCGCATGATTTTAGAACTTATACTGTAATACTGTTTTTAGAACTTATATTACACATGTAAGTGAGCTTGGGGTGGAGACTCCTTGAGGACCCCTTGTCTTACTGAGATTTCTTGTTAGAGATCTCACCCCACGTTTGGGGACGCTTATTTCAGGATCAGGTAATGTTGAGGGCTCAGGTGGCAGGAGGCCAGAGCTGAGCTGATATTCTGATATGCTGACGTGCTGGTTGTGGATTGCTGTTTATTTGACTGCTGTTATGTTTTCTGCTTCATTTATGTTAAGTTTATGTTATGACTGATATTGGGCATTGTTGCCTTATTTGGTGAGCATGGGGTTTGTCCATGCCACATGATTGTGTTATTGTCCTTTTGTTTTAATGTTGTAATTAAAGTATCAGGATTTTGACCCAGGCTACTTGTGTAGACCTGTGGTTTTAGATACACACATTATATTTATGTACGAGGTATTCAGTTAGTTGTCTTGCAATTTACATACAGGCAGTATTTTTATGAAAATGATTAAGTAATCAAGTTGGTTAAGTTAATGACGTCATAATTGAATTAAAGAAAAAGTTATTCCGCATTTTAATTAAGCGTGGCTTAATACGATAGTGTGTTAACAATCCGGGTTAACACGGGCTGTTACATGTTGCATGAGCTCATGCAACATGAGAAAAATCAAACCCTTTATTATTACCAATAAAGTAGGAATTATCTTTCTCCTTTTGAAATCTTCATCCAGGCTCATAATATTAATTCCCACCATTGTGATATGCTTATTTGATGTTTTTCAGCCATCTGCATGCAAAGAAGTGTTAAGCAATGAAGAATTGCCTTGTCAACCTTCAACTTAATTGCACAACGGTGTCATGAAGTAGCTCACAACTTACAAGTAGTCTTGGCGAGAGGATTTTGTTATTAGTAATTCCAAAGTTCTCTTATTAATCTTCTAAGCAAGGGATATTGTAGCTTTTTTCCCTTCTTTTGATAGCTCATCCAATTTATTCTGTTACTTTTTGTTAACAGAAATTTCAAATATAGTGGAAGAGAAGCCCACTCCAATATAGTAGCTTTACTTGTATATACATATATAATATTGATATACGATTAAATCATTTCAAAAGAAAAATGATAACACGTACCAACATTCATTAATAATCATATATCGTGTGTTCAAATGATTAAGTTTTAGTGACAAAATTTTATGAAATTTCGTCACAAATTCCTACATCGCAAGTAAATTTCGTCACAAATTCTTGTATCACAAGTTTATTTGTAACGAAATTTAATTATTTGTGTCAAAAATTGTCATTTGTGACAAAATTTATGACGAGATTTCTCGTCACAAATAAACTTTTTTCTAGTTATATAAGTTTGGAAAAGCTCTAATTGTATTAATTGATTAATTAATAAACTGGTGAAGAAATTAAAAAACTTCCATATTGATATTGATATTTAATATATCATATGATTTTCCTTTTGGATACTCTTAAAAATGAGATACTTTAATGATTAGATCCATCAATTACAGTACAATACTTGAAAAATATTGATGTCTTTGGAATCATTTAAGAATACGTTTTTATATTAAGATTACATATTTTATATTTTTTTTAAAGATATTTTTAAATGTTATATTTTGAGAAAAATAGTATCTAATATTCATCAAAACGACGTCATTTTGGAATTGAAAATTTGAAAAATTAAAAAATTAGAATGATAAAGACTATTATAACCCTGAAATAAATAAAAATTACAGACACACTATAATTTTCTCCCCAAAATAACATCGTTTCAATAAATATTAGACAAAGTTATTTACAGTAACTTTATGAAAAATGAACCCTATATCTTAACTGTATTTTGTCCTAAAATTTTAAAATTTATTCTATCTGTTTATCAAAAAAAAAATAAAAAATTTACCGTGCATGCATGCCCACATATTCCGTATTTGTTTTCGTATTTCATATAGCTATATCAAATATGCGTAATTTAAAAAATAAAATGGAAATATAAAAACAACAAAAATTTGCTTGAGAGAAACTTTATATACCAAGAATATAGATAAATTTCCGTTTTATCTTTAAAAGAATGAAAATTTAATTTTTTATTTATATATTAAATTAAGATTTACATTTTTTTAGTGATTAAATTTTTATATTTGCTTTTTACAAAATGACATTATTTTTTATTAAAATATAAAACTTAAATACTTTTGTATTAATTATACATTTTTTTTACAAATTAATTATTTTTTCTCTTTTAATTTATAACTTTTATATATTTATAAATTGTTTTTATATATAAATTGAAAAAACATTTATGTTAAATATTTTTCTTAAAACAATACTTTTGCTGGAAATTTTTCTCTTTTTGTATTTTTCTTTAGTTAAATTTTTTATTTATTTTCTTTTAAAGTATAAATATGTCATTTTTTAATTTAAATTTCGAATTTAAATTTTTTATCAACTATATTTATATTTTTATAATTTTTAATATATTTTTCTTTTAATCTTTAATTTTAAATTAAATTTAAATTTATTATATATATATTTTTTCCACTACAAAAACATTAAATGCTGAACTACTTTCCTATCTATCGAGTTTAAAATTTAAATTTTAAATTTTAAATTTTCTCACCTAATAGAAATAATAATAAATATTATTAATAAGCTTAACAATTTCCTTTTCAGAAATTAGTTGGAAACATATATACAATAAGGTCGTGCATATTCTCTAAGTAATATCTTCTAGTTATTTATTCACGACATAGGAAATTGGATTAATTACACTCTTACATCAAAAGATTGAAAGTTTAATTTATTTCTTATATATTAAATTTAAGTTTACATTTTTGTAGTGATTAAATTTTATAATTTATTTTCTACTTTATTATAGATATCATCATTTTTATTTTATTTTGATTAATTTTAAATTTAGATTCTTTTGTATTAATTATAAATACTTTTTAAAAAATTAATTTTTCTTCTCTTTTAATTTATAATTTATATATTTTTTAAATTGGTTATACATAAAAATTTAAAATATTTATGTTAAATTTTTCTTAAAAAAATATTTGTATGGAAATCTTTATCTTTTTGTATTATTTTTGTATGAATTGTCACAATTATGTAACTCCGTTGATAATAGATACTAATCCAATCACTTGTATTTAATTGCAAACTTTAATGGTAGCATACGTTAATTAACCATTCAAACTTGATAATTTAGGGAATTGGTATATTCTTTTTATTTATATTCCATTAACATACATTAATGAACTTTTATACTAATTGCAGTTATGGTCAGTTATGGTGATTGCACACTATGGTCTCCCCAATTGTCCATTAATTTCTATAATAATAATTCTTTAATGCATAAATGTAATTTCCAATGAATGCTATAATGATATCGTTGGAAGGGAAGGGGTGATGCATGACAATTTCTTTAATTCTTTGATATTATTGAAGATTCAATAGTAAAGATAAAAAAATGAATGATTTATATACATTTATTCTATTATTTTTTATGATTAATATTATATGAAAATTGTTTTTACTCCTCTCTCAGACAATGAAATAACTATCTCTTAGAAATTCCAAAAGATATCTCATCTAAAAAGTTTTTAGCTTAGCATGAATTTTGAGATGATGACATAATGTTGGAATAATCATTCATTTTGCTTGCTTTCTTGTGCATAGGAGTGAAACTGAGTCAGGCTGGCCTATATCTTGGCTTACAAAAGATTAGACCTGACCTAGTATATTTAGTAAAATGGGTTGAACTTGGGCTTTGGAAAAACTTGTTTAATAAAAAGGTCATAGGCTCACTTTCACAAGGCTTGGCCTATGAGTCTACAGGCCGGCTTATATTGTATTATTTATTTTAAATAAAATAAAATAGAATAAGTATGCCTTGAAAAAAAAAATATAAATTTAATCAATTGCAATTATTTAAAACTTAATTATATTCGATTATATTTTAATAGAAATCTAACTTTATTTTTATGTAGGAGGAACCAACATCTCAGCATGTTAAATTGTGTATATGAATATATTAAAAGGTTTTTGGGAGAGATTATACTTACTACAAACATCATGATGTGTTTGTTGGATTCATGTAGTTATTTTAATTTACATAGTATGGATTTATTTGTTGGATTTTATGAAATATATGTTATTTAGTTTGAGCATTTTGCTTTTGAAATTGACTTAAACACAGATTGTACGAGTTTTGTTATAATTCATGATTTTGTTTGGACGTTGAAATTATAATTTTTGGATTAGCAACAGAATTTAAGTATTTTATAAAGTTGATTCATGATTCTGCTTAGAAGTTAAAAATTAACATGCTAATGGGCTAGGCCAGGCTATTTATTTTTTTATAAACGTGTCAAGGCAGGCTAACAGTTAGACTCGTACTAATAGGTTTGGGCTTGGTCAAATTGAAATTTTTTGACGTAAGATTGAGCTTTTCGAGACAAAGCTTGAACCAGCCTAGCCCACTTCCGGTCCTGCTTGTGCCCTTTGAAATTTTTCGCGCACTCAGAAATTAAAGTAGTATCCTCTACTTTAGCTAAAGGTATCTTACATTAGCTATAGGCATCATAAAAAAAATAGATCTCCCACTTTAGAGAAAACAATATTTTTACATTAACAACTTAGTATTATTCTTATATCAATAAAAGATAAACTATTATGACACTAATAAAAATGGCTTTCCTTTAATTCATTTAAAAAAAAATGAAAGCAAATTCCGCGAAAAAAATAAGATGGCTCATCTTCTATCGACAACATCAAATTTGCCAATCTGATGGTATACTTCTACACCCATCTTCATTGCTTCTTTGAAGGAAGATGCCCCAACAGGGAGAATCATAAATTCCTATAGAAGAGGACGCAAGGTAAATATTTCATAAAAATATGTCCTCGTTCATTTGTTATTTGTTATGTTAAATTAACATTACATGCATTGCTAGCTTATTTCCTGCATGTGAGACTCCATTGATAACATTGAATGAAGGTACAGGCAGTACCAAAGTCTTGTTTCCAACCAGATTGGCAATGTGCTGAAATATTAAAATAATATTAAAGCAAAGCATGAGAACTCAAGATTACCTAATAGGAACTATTGGTATTCAAACCTAAAATATACCTTATACCTATGAAGCACCGATACGCGTTTTCGATACGTTATTCAATAATATCGATTACCAAACAATACATTTCCGATACGCGTATCCGATACGTTGGAAAAAAAAATTTAAAAAGTATCTTGCTAAAGCTTCCGCTTTACATACAGCAAGTGACACTGCCATTGGCTCTAAGCTGAAAACTCCAAGATTGTGCAAATCCAATTAACATAAAATGAATGGCCATTACAGTTACAAAAAATGCAGCCACTTATCTTAATAAGACAAAGAAACCATATAGTGATACCTTCTGCTTACACCACCCCCACTTATTAACGGTTCCATCAAGCTGTTGTACCATAAAATAGTCAATTTCAGTCTGCTTGGTGGGGTCCTGCAAACGCATAAAACAAACATGAAGTAGAAAATTAAAAATGCACAAATAATGGATAAGATTACTTATAAGAACAGCTTCAGAAGATGAAGAAAATAAAAAGACAGAAATAGAAGAAATATGTACATAGAAGCTGATTACTAATAGAAAAGATGCCGTAATACATATCCTATTTAAACTAAAGGAGGTTTCTTGAACTTATTTTTCGTATTAAAATAATATACATTTTTCAATAAATCTTATTAATATACTCGACAATTCCTATTCCCATATAGAAAGTAGTGGGATATTAATATAATTGTCTGCCACTAAATAATGTTGAACTCTTTTTCAACCTACATCATGTTTAAAATTTGAATTTTGAAAAAAGTAGTGAGACATTAATACAGATGTTTGCCACCAATTAAAGCAGAACTTTTTTTTTCCCACCTGAATTAAGTTTAAAAATCAAATTTAAAAATTTACTAAAAGAAAAAACATTTTAAAGTGGTTCAAGTATGAACACTAAGGATATTGAAGGAGAAAGTGACACGTCAGCAAGTTTGCCAAAGAATTACTCTGAATCATATTATAATAGATTTATTTCATTTTCCAAAGTAATTTTTGCGCACTAAATATTTAAAAAATATTTTAAACTTCCAATAAGGTTCAATAAATCTTTTCAGCTTCCATTAAGGTTTAATAATAATAATAATAATAATATATTAATAGGCCTGCAAATACCAATGCAGAAATTAGTGGGATTTTAATTAAGTTTTTAAAATTTAGAGTTAAAATAAAAATTTGAAAACTTACTATAATAGGAAACATTTCAAATTTCTTAGGTATGAACACAAAGTTAAAATTGAAGGAGAGCATCATGACAGTAAGTAAGCTTTCCAACAAACCGTTTTACTTTATAATATATAAGATGTTATTAGCTAAAGCTTTGTACCCTAATGTCTTACAAATCTATGAAGTACTAAATTATATCAATTAGCCGAATCATATTGAAATAATAAAACAAAGATAACAACATATCTTATTTTTGGATTCGACTCTATTTTATCTTGTATTATTTTCAGTTCTGTTTATATTTTGTTTTTTTATTTGTTATCATTATAATTACTTTTTCTATATAATAAATCATGGAATTAATGTGTCTCAAGACGTAGGAGATAATTTTATCTCCTACACATATATAAAAGTGTGTGGGTTCTATATTTTTTTTGTCTTCTTTTCATATAGCCCCTCACACTTTTACAATATAAGAAATATTAATCTCGTAAACTTAGAGGTGACAAAATGTAAGCAGCTACAAATGGCGGGTTGATTGGGATTTCCAACCCGCCAACATGCTTCATCCAACGGGCGAGTCAAAACGGGTTCAACCTGTTGTGGGGCGGGCTGATTTTTTATGTTTTTATAATAAAATAATTATGATATTTTTTTATATATCTTTTATCTTCATTTGATATTTTTTTTTTTTGATATATTCATTTGATACCTTTTACATTCATAGGCAATGTAAAGTTTTAAAAATCACTTTTTTAATACTTTGATGGGTTGGCAAGGTTGGATGGGTTTTACTCTTGGAAAACTAATATTTAATATTGATATAAAGGCTAAAATAATGTATCTTAAGAAAAAACAAAAAAAAAAGGCTAAATTAAAGAGGTGACAAAGCGCGTAATTTGACCCGCCCCACCTCCAACCCACCTTTAAATAATCCAATCTGCTTGCTTTTGAAAATGAGTTGAGAATTTCAAAGGGGTATTGGGATTTCATATTTAATAATGGTTTCATTTTTTCTACATTAACTGCATATAAGTTATCTGCAGTAAATCCAATATAACGTCGTTTTGGAATGAAAATCATGTTGTTTTTTGTAATTTTAATTTATTTCAGGGTTATAATAGTGTTATATTTATAATTTTTTAAGATTTCTATACCAAAACGACGAACAAATACAGATAACTTATCTGCATTAAATGGGTTAACATTTTTCCCTTTAATAATTAGTAATAAGTGTGCTATGCAAGGGGTATTGGGATTTCATATTTAATAATCTTGTTAAATGTTAAGGGTATTCAAATCACGACTAATAATATGATATAAGGTTCGATCATGCGTCCCAATTCATGACTATATGATGAAAGGTTCGATCAGCAGGTGCGCCAATACTCATTGAATAAGAATAACAATTATGATGAAAATAACCTAATATATATAGCTTCATATACAATAAATCATAAGATTATTTCTTTGTCTTCTTGCTCTTTCAGCCATCTTTTTTTTTTCTTTCTTTTGCTCCATAGAGTTTTCGTTCTTTATGAAACAAAGAACGTAGCAAGAAAGATAGCACCTCGCAACAAAACCACAGTTAAAAGAAACCACATCAAACATTTCAAATATGGAGTCAGAATTCTCAACCGAATTGCAATCCAAAGCCTTCGAGGTTCTCAGTTCCGATGACATCACCACCATGGAAACACTCTTCTCACATCTCTTCTCTCACCAACACCAATCTCATGCAATCACATTCCTCCAATGCTGCATGCACCACCACCCCGATCTCCTCTTCATCAAGCTCTTCTTCCTCCTACGCTGTAGCCCTAATCACGACACGCGCGCCAACGCCGCACGCGCCTTCCGCTTCGTTAAACCCTCCGAACTCTGGCCCAAGCTAAGACCCGTGGCCCAGGCCCGTCTCAAAGCCCACTTCATCGATTACCTCACTGAAGAAACTTCAATCCAAGTTCTCAGACTCGCTTCCGTCGTCCTCGCTGAAACCGTTTCTGTTATATACAAAACTCATCAAAACTGGCCTGAGATTCTCGAATGGGTTACGTCGTCTATCTCTTCAAACGACGACAAGCTTCGTGAAGTCGCGCTGTTATTATTGTCTTCGTTGCCAAACGATTGTCGTTTACTTATTTCCGATGCTCTCCGCGACCGCGACCGCGTCCGCGTCTTTCATTCGTCGTTTTTGAGTTCTCTAGCTTCGTCGAACCCTAACGTTCAAGTTGCGTCGTTTGGTGCGGTTGTGAGTTTGGTTCGGTTGTTCTCTGATCCTTCACTGTTCCATGACCTCTTACGCGCGATGATGGTTGGTGTGTTCACACTCTTGCATGGTTTCGAAGGTACTTATTTTCGAAGCGCGTTCGCTGAGTTGATAAATTTGGTGTCGCAAGAGCATCTTATGTTGAAGCCTTACGTGAGTGACATGGTTTACGACGCGATTCAGATAGCGGAGAGTGAGGGTTTGAGCAAAGAAACGCACCGTTTGGCGTTTGAGTTGGTTATGGCCATGACGGAGGTTAAAGAGTACCGTGAACACGTGTTGCTGAACCTTCCTTCTGATACTGTGGTTAGGTTGTTTCACATTCCAATGAAAATGTTACTATCTATTAAAGAGGATGGTGTTAGTGACCATGACCATGACCATGACTTCGGAATAAAGTGTTTGAAACAACTTTGTGTCACACTTGGAGGGATTAAAGTATTGCCTTTAATTGTTTATGAAGTGTTGCCTCTTTACTTGGATGACACGGAATGGAAGAAGCGCCTTTCGGGAATTACATTGCTTAATGTGATTGCAAAAGAGTTCTCAGATGAAATGGTGACATCATCTTAACATTTTCTTATAGAAATTGTTTTCTTCAATATCACTGTCTAAGCTTTTTTGTATACCTACATTTGTGCAGGTATTGATGGAAAATTTTCTAGAGGAGTTTCTGAACAAAGTTTTGAAGACATTCCAAGACTCCCATGTTCAAGTTCGGTTGGCAGCTTTTAGTTTTATGGAGATGCCTACAAACTTTGTCCAGGCGGCGCAAATTCTTTATCATCATAGGCTTGTGCATGCTTTTTCCGTTGCACTTGATAGTGATCAGGACTGTAAAGTGAAGGTATTGTAGATGTGAAATTGTGAAAATTGAGTAGTGGTTTCATGCTAAAGCTGATTACTATAATTTACAAATTCCACGATCCTTAGATAGTTGCTTCATCGCCCCTGAAACATAAATGCAGAGGAAACACTCAGAACTAAGTACTTCTATACTCAGTGTTTGACTGGATTAATTCAGTTTTTGATTCATTTCATATCCAGACGTAGATATTTGAATGAAGATCTTAGGTGGTGTGTGGTTGGGATGGTTTTTGGAGGATATCTATCTTTCTCAAGTATGGCTTTTAGAAACACCATGTTTGTTTCAACATATTTCTCCAAAACCCATCTATCCAGGAAGTATGGATTTATGAGAAATATAGATATCCGCACTGTTCAAAAACCCAATTTGAAGGTGGGATTTTCGGAAAACCGGTTATCTCACTTTTAATGCACTGTTGATTTCATAAAGTTACCTAATTTTTCCAGTAAAATTTTTCCCCACCAAACAACTTTTTTTTTTACATTTTTTTACCTATTTCACTTTATCCATCTTTCCAATCATTTCTCTATCTATTACATTTCCCTACTATTCTAAAAAAATTTCCCAAGCTTTTTGGATTGCCAATCCTGTCCAGATAAACATATGTAACATCACTAGTAGTTATACCTCCTCTCATTATAATCAAGATGCATACCCTACTATTTTGACATATTATTTTTTAAAAGCCTATTATGCTTTTAATTTTGAAAAAAGGGGTTGTGATTTTGTTTTTTATGATGATTTTAATTTTGGAAAAAATATTTTCTCGTACAGATATGCTTTGTTTACTATGAATCTTTTAGTGTGTATAAGAAGCCATGGGACATTATGGAAAATTATTTTTCCCTTTTGATTTTTCAGATTTCTACCAACACAAATGATCTTTATCACCAGCATGTGTGTTCTTTATCATTGTCAAACATGTCTTATAAGTTAATAATCTTATGTTGTTTTTCTAGGAACAAGCTGCCTCAGCAATGCTATTCTTTCTAAAGAACACTCTTCCAGAGAGTTTAACATTGAACAAGAACGTGGATAACATAATGGGCAAATTGTTGTCAATGCTTAAGGTAAAAATTACATTATTATATTATGCATGATTTCAGTGTTTGTACAAAGTCACCATATAGTTTATTATTACTAATTTAGGAGAAAATGTAATTCCTTTTGAATTTGCAATCAAGGCTCATAATATTTGAATTCCCACCATCATGATCTGTTTATTTGATGTTTTTCAGCCATCTGCTTGCAGGGTAAAGAAAGTGCTAAGCAAAGAAGTATTGCTTTGTCAACTTTTAATATAGTTGCACAGCGGTGTCATGAAGTAGCTCCCAAGTAGTCTTTCTGATCTTCCTTTTGTCTTTCTTATATGTTCGATATATTTATCAATATCATATAATGATGATAGATATTCTATATATTTTTCTTTGTAGGTACTGTGCAAATTATCTTCCTATCTTACTAGAAGCATGTAATGACAAGGATTCTGAAATCAAAGAGGTTTCCTGCCTTGTGCCAGATTGGTTTTATTCCTATTGCATATGGGAAAGATTATATTTACAAATTTTTTGTTTACAAACTACACTAAGTATGACTGGTCATAATTAGTGTAATTTGTAAAAAAAAAATTGTAAACGGATCTTTCTCCGTTGCAGATATTCTGTATCCAATTATTTACTATGTCCCTTTTTCAGGAGGCAGCACGGGGAGTTAGAATTTGTGCAGAGTTTGGAACACCTCAGCTGAAGCCTTTTGTCAGTAGTATGCTTTTGTTCCATAATTCTCCCAATTCCCAATGTTATTGTTAATAGTATCACAACTAAGATATGTTTTCTGTCCTTTTTAGGGATATTGTCAGAAATCAGTGTTTTAATGAAAGATCCAAATCGATCACTTTCAGAGAATGCAAAAGCACATGATATTGCAGTTTCTGCTCTAGGAAGAATTTGTGAATTCCATCGTGACAGCATTGATGGCTCTAAGGTAATTTTCCTTCATATTATTATCTAATCGTTAGAGGCTATTCCCCTTTCTTCAGATCTTTCTGTAACAAAAAAAGTTCAGTTTTAATATTTACATAGAAATGAACTCCACAATTTTAGTTACCAATCCTTTCTGCAATCCAAACACAAGATTTATCCGAAGTAGTTCAAGTTTTGTCAGAACTAGAATCGACATTAAAATTCTAAAACTTCAATTCTGATTTTGTTGTCCACATAGAGCCTAATGTTTTCTAATAAGCATAGGACTGAATTCACCAGTTATATACACTGTCCCTTCAGAACATATTCTGGAATGTGAAACACCAGTTATATACAAATTTGAATTCAGTTGTCTTACTCAAACTTTGTATGATAAGTATTATTTATGGCTTGTCCCTTTTAACATAAGAAATAGCATGGAAAAGGAAGGCTGCTTTATAATATCTGACATGGTTCTTACTGCACTACTAGTCGAAACCTAGCCAACAGATTTAATTACTGGTTTACTACTATATTTATGTTCAAGCAGAGCTAAGTTTCTTGATTTCAGGATAGATATATTTGATAAACTTATGTATTTGTTCAATTGGTGGCCATAGTTAGAAAATGATGAACAAGAAAGAACAATTTTGACCCCTATTATACTTGCAGATTGTTCCTGCCTGGTTAAGTTACTTGCCACTTAAAGATGATTTGACTGAAGCCAAAGTCATGCATGAACAACTTTGTGTAATGGTTGCAAGGTGAGTGTTTAAAAGTAACTTTTTGAATTCTTAGTTTTGCAATACAACAAGCAGGTTTGATTAACGGAATGCTGTAATACTTTTCAGATTAGATAAGGATCTTTTAGGAGCCGGTAATCAAAACCTTGTTAAGATAATTGCAGTGTTTCTTGAGGTGAGTTATCCACATGTATATACCTATTTGTCTGATTTCTCTCTGTTTTTTCTGTCAATTAAGAAATGTTTAAACACTTGACAGCTATCAATACTTTAGGCATTCTTGTTTAAAAGAATATCTAGGAAATTACTCGGTTAGGTTAACATGACTCGTTGAAGTCACAAAATGTCCCCTTTTGAATGAATTTCTATGCTGCATGAATTAGATTATAGATCAACCTTACTATTGCTTTTTGTTTTTTGTTATGAAAAGACTTAGATATGCTCTAATGCTCTAATTTCTTACACTATATAAACATGATTCTTTAATTTTATTGAATATTGATCACTTTATGCGTGCCCTTATATCTGGTTGAATATAATTTTATTGCAGGTTATTGATAAGGGTGACAAATTAGCTACAACACAAACAATCAAGCAGATGAATAATTTGTTGAGGCAGCTTGGGCGACAGATTCCTCGTAGTTTGCTTGATACAATTTTATTGTCTTTGAATGCCCAGCAACGGGAACTGTTATTGCCTTTGGTATCCTCGTAGTAGTTTTATTTTTAAAGAAGAAAAATGTATAGTTTTTTTTTTTTTAAGGAAGAAAAAATGTATAGTTGATTTCGCTCTGAACATAATAAGATCATTGGCCTTTGAGTTAAGAGGATCAGAAAATTGTTTCATAAAATCCTTACAAAGGTTTTGGGAATAGAATTTGAGTTAGATTTTACCATGAACATCGAATGAACTAAAAGATAATAGTAATGAACTAACTACCTGAACCTCCCGACTCCTTTACCTTAATCTGTTTTATTTCTAATTTCATAAGTTAAAATGATTTAAGGATTTAATGTTTTGTAGGAGATAAATTTATTTTTTATACATACATAAAAGTACGTGAGATGTATATATATATGTTTTTCTTTTTTCTTCTCGCATGAGTTTCATATAATTTTATATATGTATAGAAAATAAATTTATCTTCTACAACATAAGAAACTTTAAAATTTTAAAATTTTTGTTAATCTAAATTAAATATGAATTAATCTAAAAATGTTTATTAAAAATTTTTAATCCGACTTAACCAAGTCAAAATCTAATCTCTCTCTTTCTTTTTTATCTTATAAACTATCATCTTTTAATTAAAGAATTAAAACTCAATTAGCCAGTAAGTTAATAACCTAGTTAATAGGATACCAAAAAATAAAAAAAATAAAATAACCTAGTTAATTTGTCTTTAACACTAATTATTCAAACTTCTTAGTTTTAATTAATTTGAACTTAAAAAAATAAATTTATAGAATTACAAATAAACTAAATTGACCATCACCATAAGGCCGACAAAAGACTTAAAAATATGTTCAGCCCAATTTAACCCTTATACACGCACGAGCCAGTTTTGAAAGCTCCCAATATACTTTTGAGTCATGAACAATTTAAAAGAAAAATTATAAAGAAGGAGAAAACAAATGCATTCATCTCACTTGTAACAAGAGTAAATCTTATTTGTATGTACAAAATTATAATAAGTGGCATTGAACAAGATCTTTGCTTTGATTGTCATCGTACAATTATAGTACTGTCCCTTGCCATGGCAGGATGACCCTCAAAGCGCAATGGTTGGAAAATAGTAAAACAGACCAACACCTAAGGGAAAAATATTTAGTGCTCCATGCCCATGTGGTCCTTTTATTTAATGAGTGATATTTGTATAAAAGTTTATATTTTATTTTTTTTCTTTCATCTCTCTTCAATAGTTGTCTTATCCTGATTGATTTGGACCACTGAATCAACGGTGATCCAGGACCACCAAAATTCTTCTCACACCTAAGAACTATGTTGTAACGATATTATATGATATGATATTTTGACACATTAATTCTAAAAAATGCTAAATTTTGATATGTTACAACACGTTTAGATATTAAATAATATTTTTAAACTATGTAGTGTATATTATATTTAATATTCGATAATTTAACAAAAAAATAAAACTAATCTTATAATATCCATCAACTTTGCAATAAACTTAATAAAATAATAATCATAATCCAATGAATTTAATAGTTAAACTAAAAAATAATGCAACGCAACCTTCGAACCCTTTTTTTGAGTTTTTGCAACACGTGTTGGAAAGTTTGTCAGACTACAAGAGAGTGTCAAAAAGTGTCAAACACGACACATCAAATTTTTTGAAGTGTCGATGCTTCGTAACCGAAGAACATTATTGCTTTATTTGGAAGATTAATAAAAAACATAATGTTAAAATAATAACCCAGTTATTTACACGTATTGTTACTACTTCCTCCAAAATAATCATCATAATATTTCTTCTTGGTGTTTGTCATTTTAAATGACATAAGTTATGTCATTTTAGGAGAGAGATAGACACAGAAAAATGAAAATCATGGGAGAGAGAAAGTTGGTGATTTTTTTAATTTAAAATTCAAATTTTCTATGTCTGCCTCTCTCTTAAAATGACATAACTTTCTGTCATTTAAAATGACAAACACTTTTCCCTTTCTTCTATGATATTTCTTCTAATAATGAAGGTAGTTACTAATCTCATTGTGCTTCAGATAATTCTCTCATGTGTGTTAGGTAAATATGCGGGGTCCATAATTTAAAACAAAAAGAAAAAGAAATGAAAAAAATTGTCACAAAATTCGATGAGTGTATAACATGAAATATCTATCAACAATTAAATGAGAAAAATATTTCCCAATAATGAAAACATCAACAGAGATTGCAAATTAACACGGGCATAAATGAAGAATAAAAAAAAAAACAAAAATCACCTTATGACATGAACAAAACCAAGATTCTATAACATTCTATACTAAGAATAGAAGAGGCTTTTGTTCATTCTGTCATGTCATCCTCATCATCTTCGTCCTCTAGATCAAGATCAGCCAGCAACTCCTCCAATTAATGCAACAGAAGGTAGCTCTTCACCATCAGTCACTGATGCAATCTCTGATGACTGGTACTCTTTATTTCGGTACAATAATATGTTAAACCTCATATCAGGGTTTTCTTCAAGATCTTTCAAGAATTGTTCATATTCTGAGTTCATCTTGTCTTGTTCAACTCTACCCTTACTATCATCAACCTCCATGTCAAGTGATTTAAGCTTCCACGAGCGAGGCTTACCACGTTTCTTCAGGCGCTTCTCTTCATAACTCTTCTTTATTAAGATTGCATCAGGAAGAACAACTCCTCTGTATTTGTCCAATTCAATGTCATTACTGTTAGCCCTATATAGGTCATAACCAAGAGCATAATCACCAGGACTTAAAAAAGATGGCCTAGATGAGTCTTGATTGAATTATGTGTTTTTTTTTTTAAGGAATAGTTATAAGATAGATATATATAGATAATTTTCTTAAAATATGTTTTTAAGTAACTTTTAAACTCAATTTTTTTTGTAATTATCAAATAGCTTTTAATTTTTTTTAAGCACTTATTTTTTTAACTTTATTTTATAAGTAGCTTCTAACTTAAATATAAGAGGATCCAAACAGGCTCAGAGTAATTTATAAAAAAAATTATAGACAGATCTTTCTCTATAATTTAATACTAATTCCATATGCTAACTATTACCACCAGGTTTGTGCCAACAAGAATTTGAACTGCACTCTTTCTTATTTATTTTTTTTGTGTTGTTCATTTCGTTAATTTTCGTTGAGGGAAAAAAATGCATTCAGAGTTATAGGAGTTTTAATAGATATAGGTTCTGAGAATATAAAAAAGCTCTATAAATTTTGCGTCGGATAAAACTACTTCATATTAATGGAGAGAAAAAATGAAGATTTCTTGCATTATACTTATGTTAAATTGGTTAACATCCTTCAATTGGTTAAGATCAAAACACAATCAACAAAACCAATTTGAGAACAAACTCAAAGACGGTGCAGCCATGTTGTCGGATGGTTCTGACAGAAAATCCATGGGCTTTGACCTAAAATATGAAATCAAAATAACCATGGGCTTAAAACCCAATTGCTTGTCCAATATTTGGCCCATCATCAGCCCAACACTTTGATTGTGCTCTTATCTCCAAAATATATAAATAAATATTTGTTTATTTTTTAATAAATTCTCATTCACATAATAGAGAGTTGTAACAAGTGTACAATTATGAATAAGCAGCGCCACGTGGAGGGTGAAGATGTAATATAAGGTGCCGACGTGCTTCTCGCTATCTCACGTGTCGCTGTTGCTTAATTAATCAAGTCAAAATCCACAATATGGGACCCACTTCGATGCAGCAGCAGTATACTTTTAATCTCACACTCTCTTTTCCTTATTCTCTCGCTGCAACTGAAAATGGCGGAGAAGGTTAACGGCAACTGCGTCGAAGAAGAGATGATGAAGAAGCACACAAAGGGAACGGAAACGGAAACGGAGACTTTGCCGGAGGTCCTTAACCGTATGGCTTCCGCTATTCTGTTCCCTGAACCGGTGAACAGTGGACCCCTACTTCGCCGGATCAAGGCCTCCGTAGCCGACAACGCTCCTCTTCTTCCAGAAGCTTCTAGAAACTCCGCACACCAAGTTCTCGTCTGGACTCGCCAAGGAAGCCCCCTCCGTGCCCTACTCGTTATCTCCGTAAGTGTTGATAATTGAGTTCAAAGCATTTGTAGATTCTGATTTTAGTTTCTTTTTTCAATTAAATATATTTTTTACAAAATTAAAAATTAAAAAATAAAACCGTTGTCAATCTATTGGTTGAACCTATGAGTAGTTGAGTGACTTCACACTTGATGCTGAAACTGTGAATCATCAATTTTAATGCAATTTTCCTCTATCGGCAGGTTTTCAGAATAGGAAGCATTTTGCAGAGTGAAGATCACTTGGAGTTTTTTTTTTTTTTTTTCCTAGTTTGAGTTTGGAATTTTATGTTCCTTTTTTCAAATTGATGAAGGAAAAACTTTAAAAATGGGAAACAGAACCCAAACAAGGCTGTTTTTTTTTTAATCACTATTAATGAAATATTATCTAGCAAAGTGAAATTAGAAAGCAAATCAAACATCAGATTGGCAATAGAGGGTTTAAGTAAAGGTGTAACATTAAGATGCAAAATAAGCTAATGGAAAGGGACGCTTATGGAGGGTTTCTAATGGATTTGTTCACATGCAGGATAGAATCATTAGAATTCAAAGCATGCAAGATGATCTTTTTGATGATATTGAACATGGGGGAAATCATAAGGCCATGCATGATTGTCAGTTTTGATGTCGTTTAATCTTGCCCTATTTTAATCTTAATAATTATAGTGGGAACAAGTATACTTGGAGAGCGCAGTACAACGGATAGTTGTATGCTGCGTTCCGGAAGGATGCATCGCTCCCGAAATGGAATCTATTGATTCTCTCCGAATTGGTTGGACCGTAGGTGCGATGATTTACTTTACTGGCGAGGTCTCTTGTTCAAATCCAGGATGGCCCAGCTGGGCCGAGGAAAGAATAGAAGACTGAATCATCTTCTATACATTTCCAAAGTAAAAAAAAAAAGTCTTTTAATATGGTAGTTCCATAGATTTTTTTAGGCAGAACACTCTTCTGTCTTCTGTATGATATTTATATTAAGGAAAAGGTGTATGATAAATTTATCTTTTGATTTGAATGTTTATGATTTGTTTTTCCTTATTGCTGCAGGTTGGGTCCGTTACTTTTGTTGCTCTTACAGGACTGCTTGTATTTATGCTTTTCTTTCTGGCTGCGACCATAAATGCCGTTGTCATATCGTTGCTGATGTCTGCGGCAGCGGCTGGAGGATTCTTGGCTCTTTTCTTTGCTTTTGTTACTGCTATATACATTGGAGCATTGTCACTAGCCATATTTGTAATTTCCGTTACTACATTTTGGGCAATTGTGGCTATTGTGATAACCACAGGTAAAAAGTTGTTTGGCCAACTCATCCTTTTCTCTTTTACTGTCCAGATATCTTGTTTTAGGTTTGATGTTGTTTGCTATTACACTGTTATGAAAACTTTCATCACTTGTGTGAAATCCAATAGTTTGAAAGCAGCTATAGACATAATATCTCTTCAACAAGATGTGCTTCTAAATAAGATTTGAAATGATATTAACTGCATCCTTTTGTTGCAATTAGGCAGACATTATTGCAGATCAATGACTCTACTAGTTTGTAGTCCTTCCCAGTGTAGAAAAGTAACTGTAGCCGGAAGATTTTTTTTTTTTCCACCTCCGGGACGCTGCATATATATAAATGATCAAATGGAGATTTATAATTTTGCATATAGTTGTCCTAACATTAGGCATATCTTTTTGAAAAAGACCACCTACTGAACTCCTAATGGGTTAAATGTTCAGTATTTGAATGTTACTGCTCTTGGCTGCTTAGCAGTCAAAAACAGTTGCCATAGACCAGCATTGCCTAATGTGGTAGATTCCTTCCTCAGAATTCAACATTATTTATATGAAGATGACAATCACAAGGGAGGTTCTTTGGCTTCTCTAACTTACATGCAACTGATTTTGTCCTTTTCATTCTAAAATATAAGATTCTGTAGACATTTCCTTGATGGATTCCTATAATGTTGCTCTTTATTTTTCCAATTTTTTTTTCTTCTGTGGGTTAACACTGTAACGTCCCTGGACATGGAAATCAATGTGAACCAGGCTGGATTGGATTCTTTTATACTGTGTGGCTGGTAACTAGAAAGAGCTTTGGATTTGCTAAACACTCACTGAGTGCAACTGGCTCTGCAATTTCAACTTACACTACTGCTCGGCATGCCCGCCACCGAGTACACAAAGATTCAGATTAAAGGATGATCACAAATATAAGCTTATGAACAAATCTTAAGTTACATGTGCTTGTTTTGAAATGACACAAGCTTCTGTTGGCTGGTATGATGCCTTTTTCCTAGATCTTGCACAGTTTGGTTTTATTTTGTACTTATGAACTGAGAGAAGTTTTGAAAAATAATCCAGGTTATTTTGTGTTGTGATTGAAGTTTGATGTTAATATAAAACAGTGGCATTTCTTCTTTAGCCACCTAGTTACCTGGTGTTGTAAACTTATAGCCGATATGAAATTACACTTGCGTGCAAATGATGTAATTTTGAAACGAGTTATAATTGTTGCAGCATTTGTGTGAACAAAGATGTACATGCGGTACTAGTGCAGCCACACATCATATTATCATAATACCGTATATTTATATTTTGCTATGACGCTAGAGTGCATAATTCTAATTCTTTATTACTTATTTTTTTTTCTTTTTGCCAAAGTTAGACTAGGGATTTCATTCCATCACACAGTTATTATAACCAAAACAAGCTTTTGACAAGCTCAGAAGTACCAAGAAAACTTCGAACAAAGGGAAACTTGGAAGTTAGATCCAAACGTTAAAGTCATTACAAACAACCTCAAAAGCGATTCACTCAGTGGCAACATCATTAAGGCCAGACATCGGATTAGTAGTTTTCTGCCTTATGTTTGGCCTTATCAAATGTGTTCCACAGCTAGAAAGAAAGCTAGTATGGGGGCTTGTTTTTGTTGGATTAACTCCATTTTGGTCCTTGTTTAAGCTATAGGAGAAGGGAATAGTTTTCTTTTCCATTATTAAGTGCATTATGTGATTGTTGAAACCTTAATATCATGCAAGATCTACATTTAGCTTGTGGGATTAACTTCCTCGATTCTAAATTTACAATTTATTATTGTGATAACCATGAGTTTCATGTGGAGACAGGAAGCACGAATTGATGACCCTTGAAAAAAAGCTCTGATAAGCCTAGTGCCTTTTAGCCAAAGGGCCGAACTGGGCCAATTAATATCGATACTCATTTGCGTGTTGTGTTTTATAAAGGAGATATGAAATAGGGGTTGAAATCCATGGAAAGCCCAAAATGGCCTTTATTTTCTAGTAACTGAAATCGTACAAGTTCAATCTAACCGTCCTTAAGTTCCATGTGAATCATATTTTCAAATTATCATAAATAAGAATATATCAGGTGGCAGGAAATTATTTTGAGTTACTATCAGAAGCTATGGAAGGATTATAAGCGAGTTAGGCAGTTATGCATCATACAAGGATAAAAGATACAGGAAGATATGAAAAATGGAAAAATGTGACACGGGGTAACTAGAAAACTAAGAGGAAGACATTTGAAAGTTAAAAAACTATACTGGTTAGGATGGCTGGATCATGGACAAGTGAACTCTGGCTCGAGTTAATGAGTGATCTCGATGGTCCCATTCATATCAAGATCGAGGGAGCTTCGTAAGTGCTGAAATATTACATTTGAATATGCATAAATTTATGATTTCAATCCCTTCAATGTTGTACTTGGATATTGCAATTGAAATATTTACCATAATGATACATATACAAATTTGATTGTCACTAATCATTCGCAAATTCTAAAGTATATTCATTTGGATCATTCAAATATATATATATATATATATATATATATATATATATATATATATATATATATATATATATAATGATCAAGATAAGTACGAGCTGAAGTGTGACAACCAAAACATGATTTATCTTTCGAAGAACTCGACCTATCACTCCTGCACTAAGGACATTGACGTGAGGTATCACTGGATCAGAGATGTGATTGAGGATGGACAACTCGTACTTGGCAAAGTGCATACCGACCTAAATTGGTCCGATATGATGACAAAATCGGTACTAGTAAGAAAATTCGAAGATTGCTGTGAAGGAGTGGGAATGATGATGATCCCGACGCATTGAAGTCGGAAGGGGGAGATTTGTTGAGAGTTGTTCCTTCTTCAATGCTTGGCTCAAGTCCTAAAAGATCGGAACTCTCCATCTTTTGATGCAAGGCTAAAAGGATACATCCTTTGAGTGATTTAATATCTCTCCATAAATGAAGTTGCAAGGCTCAAGGGACACATCCTTTGAGTGGTTCAATCCCTCCCTTATATAAGCTTGTAGTATGTGAGGTTTAGAGATATGAAAAAGAATTTGAATACCTCTCGAGAGAAGTTTGAGTGAGACCTCTTTAGGGAAGTTTGATATTACCACCATTGTAGGTGAAGTTTGATTGTATCTTCAGTGGAAAGACTAGAGATGTTTGATTGTTGTAACCCATTATTCTTATAGTGGAAGTTTGATTCTGGACTAGTGTCCCGTGGAATTTTACTTCTTCACATTGGAGAAGATTTTCCCACGTTAAACAAATTGACTGTGTTCTTCTCCATCTCTCTCCTCTTGCATTCTACTGTTTCGCTTCTGCAATCGACTTGAGGGCCCAACTTGACCCAACAGTGGTATCAGAGCCTGGGTTCGACGGGTTCTGAGGGAGATGAGATGGAGACCAGTGACATAACTCATGACGGAGATATGTTCGAGCTAACCGCAGACAATTTCACTTATTGGAGACCAATGATGGAAGAACATCTGTACTGCAAAGATTTACATGAGCCCATTATCCTTGATGAAAGATCGGTAGGCAAATCTGATATGGAGTGGGAGATCCTGAATCGTAAAGCGGTAGCTACAATCAGGAAATACATGAACAAAATCCTTTTTGAACACGTGTCCAAGTTCACGAATGCGTACAAATTATGGACAAACTGGAATCCATGATTCAAAAGAAGACTCCCACGAACAAAGCACACCTGGTTCGCCGACTTGTGAAGTTGGAATACAAGGATGACATAAGCATGATTGAACACCTCAACACCTACAAAGGGATTGTGAATCAGCTATTTAAAGCCGAGATGAAAATTGATGACGAGATGCATGCTTTGTTACTGTTGAGCTCGCTGCTAGAAAGCTGAGATACTCTAGTGATGACTTTGAGTAATTCGGCTCCAGAAGAAAAATTAAAGATGAATGTCGCAACAGATAGCCTCCTGAACCCGAAGAAGCCAGGAGAAGAGAACGAGATGTTTCTAGCACGTCTAAGGCCAACGTTGCTGAGAACAGAGGAAAATCTGACTTCCGGGGTAGAAGTAAGACCCGAGGTCGAGATCGTGACAGACAAGAAAAGTCTAGAGGCCGATCAAAGCCAAAATATGATTTGAAGTGCTTATATTGTGGGAAGCCCGATCACAAGAAGGCAGACTACATGACTCTGCAGAAAGATGAGAAGAAGATAAGAGTACCACTGCGATGGTTGCCAACTCGGATTCCGAGATATTTCTCCTCGGCGAAGACAATTATTTGAATATTGTATATGATGACTGCACATGGATTGTTGACTCTGGTGCCTCCTTCCACGTTATTCCACACAAACAATTTTTCTCTTCTTACCGAGGTGGTGATTTTGGAGTCGTGAAGATGGGAAATCAAGTGACCAATAAGATTATTGGTGTCGGTGATGTAACTCTAACCACGGATGTCGGATGCTGACTTATGTTTTTAAGATGTAAGGCATCTTCCTGACGTGCGACTAAACCTAATCTCGGTAGACAAGCTTGAAGAATGCCGGATTAGTGAACTACTTCGGTAGTGATAAATGGAAGCTGGCCAAAGGAAACTTAGTTGTTGGTCGAGGTAAGAAGGAAGGCTCCTTGTACATGATGCAAGGATAAAGATCAATAGTGGAGAAGCCAATTCAGTCCGATATGGATATAACTTGGAGCTGTGGCACAAGCGCCTTGGCCATATGAGCGAGAAATGACTCCAAATTCTGAACAAGAAAGGATTATTGACCTGGTTAAAAGGGCAAGAGATGGAGAGTTGTACGCATTGCCTAGCCGGAAAGCAGCACTGGGTTTCGTTTGTGAAGCCGGACCAACTCATGCGACGCAAGTATATTCTTGACTCCATCCATACTGATGTTTGCTCCATGTCGGAGAAATATCTTAGAGGAGCTCAATATTTTATTTCTTTTGTTAATGATAATTTTCACAAAGTGTGGGTATATTTGTTGAAATCTAAAGATCGGGTACTTCAAGCCTTTAAATAGTTTCATGCTATAGTGGAAAGGGAGACTGGCAAGAAGCTGAAAGTGGTCTGATATGACAACGGAGGTGAGTAGTGCAGCCCATTTGATGCTTACTGTAGAGTCGCCGCCGTGCCGGGATCCGACTTCCCCCCAAGACACCTCAGCTGAATGGACTTGCTGAAAGAATGAACCGGACTATTAAAGAGCAGGTCCGAAATATGCTATGCAATGCCGGATTGCTTAAAACACTGGTATAGAGAAGATGAACTATTGTATATTAGACCATTTATATTGATTATTTTCAAGATATTTAATTTTAAGGAAAAGGAAAATAAATGTAATATACAATGTTAAATGATGGTGCAATATTCTCAAATATATAAATAAAAATAAAAAGTGCAGTCTTCACCCTAAAAAAAGTATAGTAACAATAATAAATCAGCTAGGTAAAGTACATTTGACAAAAAAAAAAAAAAAAATTACGCTATTTGTGAGCTGATTAGGTCGTTTGTTCAAGTAACAATTAATTTTTAACAAAATAAAAATTAATAACTATAATGATGTCAAATCTTCTTATTTTATAGTTACGATGGTCAATAAATCAAACCTTTTTACAAACTTTGCTTATGAAGTTTTGATATTTCTTTTAATAAAATAAAGTAAGTGACAAGAAGGATAATTAAAATATATATTTGCTGAGAAAAAAAGAGAGAGAGAGAAATAGAGCAAGAAGAAAATGGGAATTGGTTTAAACAAAATAAAGTTTTCTATTTCTTCCCCTTCCTCTCTATCTCTCTTCATTGTTGTTCTACATTGGCAGCTACATCAGCTTCTTCCTGTGCCTCCTCCTCACCAATTAATAAAATATAAATACAATAAAAGGCTAAACAAAATTGTTCATAAACTCAGAAAACTTCCAAAAGAAACTTAGCAGAACTATATGTAGAGCTTTTTACTTCTTCTCCTTGACACCAATTTATACATATAACTAATACCCCATCTCCATTTCAGGAAAGATGAAGTTGTCACCGGGGATTATAATTAAATTATGCATAATTAATAGATCAGAAAATAAGGGAACCAATGAAAATTAGGCTTGTCCTTTGCCATTCCAATCTGGTATGCCTAATGTGAACTCCAAACTTGGGTTCTTGCACTCTAAATTAGATCCTGACAAACTGTTCTTGAGTTGAGTTGAATCACACTCCTGTAGGGTAAACAATCTTTTGTAAATTAGATATAAAATAAGAGGAAATGATTTGTCCTTTTTAAACGAAAGTAACTTATGTCATTTTAGCAATTTATAACTATGTACGAAGGGTAGCACATAGTTATAATATTAAAATTGTATTTTTTTTTCTCCCTCTTTAGGTACTGTTTGCTGACGTGAAAAGAGAAAAGAATACAACTTTAATATTATAATTATGTACTAACCTTAATAGATAGTTATAAATTGTTACAATGACATAAGTTAGATTTTTTTTTTTGGTAATCTCATAAGTTAGATCTTTAAAATGATAAACTTTTAATCCATAAAATAATCACTATATATATATATATATATGTAGGATCCTTTGACACCGGTGTCAAATTTCAAATTTGACACCTCATCTGAGAGCCGTTAGATCAAAAAAAATCATTTGATTAACATAATCGATTAAGCATGTGACTCCGTTGATTTTTTTTGATCTAACAACTCTCAGATGAGGTATCAAATTTGACATTTGACACCTGTGTCAAAGGATCCTACCTCATATATATATATATATATATATATACACACACACACATGCACACACCAATCTCTTGTACCTGAACTTGATGCCCTCCCGCTATTGATTGGGACTGGAAGATAGGTGATCTGAAACCATCTATGTCATTAGAACTAGTTTGTGGCCATGGCTCTCTACTGCTGATCAATTCCATTAACATCAGAAAGACACAAGCATGAAAAAATTTTGCGTTAGTTCCATTACATAACACATAATTTCCACGAAGATGTGAATTACACTACATAAAGAAATTCGGAAATTGTCACATATTTGTGAACTATCAATTATTATAAATAGAGAAAAATTATCTTTGACCTATGTTGTGCTTACTCTTCTAATTTTTATTAATTAGCCATTCATGAAAGAAATGTATATATAACTTTATCTTATATACAAATGCTAAACCGTTGTTAAATTAATTTTCCTTTTCAAAAAAAAAATTATTGAATTAAAAGACATAAATTAAACCATACCTAAATCAATGTATTACATCTATGATGAACATTGATTAATAAAATTTATAAGTACTGTCAATATATACGCACTATAAAAAATAACAAAGGACTCATGTATACATTATGTACGTACAATGGTTTGGCTAGGCACGTGCCAACCTGCCAACTGTACTTACAATATGACCACATAACTTATGATTATGACCCTTGCTTGATTGCTTCCACAAAAACTGGTTTTTATTTAGTGAGAGTTCTAGACCATTAATTTAAGTTCATTTGAGGAAATATGATGAAGTTTACGTAAGGGAATATTTTTCAACCATGACAAACAGCATTAGGTATTGGTCTAGAAGTTTTAATATATCCAAAAACTGAATAAGAGAAAGAGGAGAGGCCTCTCAATTTTTAAAAGATATATGATTAAAGACTATCAGGGATATTCTTACTTCCAAAATCTTCTACTACAACTTACTACCTATTTAATAATCATTGGATCAACATTTCCTCTTTATTCAAAAACTTTTTAGCATTCTCTCTCTTATTCAATGGTGATTAGATATGTAGTAAGTTAGTAGTAGAAAATTTTGGTAGTAAGTTAGTAGTAGAAAATTTTGGTAGTAAGAATATCCTTCCTCGGCTATCATTACTATAAAACTTTACCTGCAAGAGAGATTATTTATCCCCTTGGATTTTAAATCTATCTTCAGCATCCACTTTTGTATTTATATTTGGGTATAAACTTATATACATATATCTATATGTGTATGTAGCCGATATTATGAATCAATGACTTTGCAGAATTTCATCACCTATTTATTCTAACATATTTCGTGCAATGTGTTCCGTGAGAATCTATCTAGCACGTCTTCAAGATAAAAAGCAAAAGAAAACACCATCTTAAGCGAAAACTTTAGAAGTAGAATATCCCCATTACCCAATACAATATGATATATTTCAATTTAGATTGTAAGTAATAACAATAATGCTTCTAGGAAAACACACGCAATTGGCAACTGAGCTCCCAAGGGTTTGCTTGAGTCATGGGTTCAAACCCTGCCTCAAGCAAATTCTTGGAAAATCTTTGCGGGCCAGAGGATGTGCATCCCTCCTCGATTGGAGGATTAGTCTCATCCTTCCTCCGGTAGCGAAGCTCAATGCACCTGTTATTCTAATAAGGGGCTGGCCTACCGGGACGTACCCCGAGGTCAAAGTGACCGGAGGATGTTGAATGAGGATAATTCCAGGGTCGTTATACCAAAAAAAAAAAACACTCAATATGAATGATTTCATCATTTGGGTTTTATGCACACTACAGGTGCAGAGAATAATAGAACCACATTTTTAACAATGTTCCATATTTCCTTAGTTAAGATGTGTTGAGGAATTCAGATGTCTTCAGGAATTCAAGTGTGCATGGATGAAGTCCCGCATTATTAAGAATGGATTGTGTGAGTATCATATTAGTGGAAAAACTCATGTACCAAATGTTTAAAGATTTTGAATTTGATTGTAGTGTCTAAATTCGCTTAATGTCGTTACTTACTTAGTCCATGAATGGCTAAGCATCAACGGTAGTTACTATGTAGTATTACAACACAAGCACACACACATACACATGATTCTAAAGGGAGAAATAAAAATAGGCGAATGATCAAGCTATAGGTTGCTTTCCTTTTATCCTAATTAAAGTTTGATTACGTCTTGTAGCTTTCTTTTGTTGTACCTACCCAAGGCTACATATCTGATTAGGTGAAAAAATTCATTAAGGTTCAAAAGATATATAAAGGAAAAGAAAAAAGAAAGAAGAAAAATCAATCAAACACAGGTAAAGCAAAAGCTGCCACGAGAACCCTTTTTATTCTTCATAAAAAAGAGTGTGACGGACGTGGGTTTGCATTGATTTCTAAGAGATACCATGCAAAAGCAAAAGCAAATCAAGCAATGCAGTGTCCCAAAATAATCATTTAATATGTACATACGTCTACATATATACAAGCACATATATAAAACATATGAATTAATTTATAATCTCTCTAACAAAGAGAAAGAGGAATTACTGGTAATGTTAATTTTAATGGTAATGGTACCTTGAAGAGTTACTCCATAAAGTGGTGCTCGAAGAGTAATCCATATCTTGTTGCACTGGCCGATCCGGCAACCCTCTTTGGTCGGAAAATTGCCGTAGACCACCGCTGCTTCCCATCGGAGACATGTCATCCTCTCCTGATCCATCTGAAAGTCCTGCAACAAAAAATAATAATGACTTCAAAATCAAATTGCAACATGTTTGTGTGTATGTGTATGTGTAAGTGCATGCATGCACACATCTTCATATTTTTTATATAACTAATTTGTTTAGGAGTAATGTACAATAAAATTGTCTGAAAAAGAACAAGGTAAGTGGCATTTTCCTTTATATAAAAAAAAAAATAACTAAATAAATATTAGTGATGTTTAAGAGAAAAAAAAAAAAAAGGCTGCTGAAAAAGGGAAAAAATGGTTAAAGATTGAACAATACGAATTACCTGAAGAAGCTGCAGGCTTGTCAGTGGTCTTAACAGTTCGATACATCTGGAAACAAAGTCATAAAACAAGGCATTTTACTTACAAATAAGGCATTTCCACACTTGAAAGAAAACTATACTATAATTAAGTATATACATAAACATATAAAAATAAAATAAAAAAACAACTCTTTGTATAAAATAAATTAAAGAAAAATAAAAACTGGTGATTCCCATTTAGATCCCTCTCTGTTATCTACGTTAGGGTGTCTGGGTTTGCACATTAATCACGAGGTTGATGTTTGATAAGATTGTAAGGAGAGGTGTATTATTGGAAAATGATGACTTTTGTCTGTTTTTGTTTCTCTCTCTCTCTCTCTCTCTGTGTCTGTAAGCAGAAGCGGTGTCTGTCTGGTCGATTGTCTCAGACGATAAAGGCTCTTACTTAGCTCACTACAGTCTTTAAATTCATCCACTCCCACATTCACTGCTTTCTTCATCGGCTACCGTGCCCTCTCTTCCATACTCCAAAAATTATAGAGAGAGAGAGAGAAAAAAAAAAACAAAGAAAAAAAAGGGATATTTGAAACCATATACATAACATAACATAACATTTAACATACCTGCAAATGGCTTTTGACATGAGCTAATGTGAGATCCTTCACATCCATTAGTTCAAGAACTGACTTTGGAGTAGCTCCTAAAATTCACCATCTTAATACATTAGCCAAAAGTCTAAAAGTAGAAAAACAAGAAAAAAAAAAAAAAAACCCACCTAATATATAATACACTAAATCACTTTCATTCATTTAAAAGTAAAAAAAGATACCAAGTGACAAACTAAAGTCAAGATTTAAAGAAATTATTAAAATAAGTTGGGAAAAAAAAAGATGAACAAAATCTTAAAATTTACTTTCATGGCCACCAAGAAGCTCAACGGCATGAACAAATCGAGCATGGAGGGTGCTTGTCCAACGCATTCTTGGTGCTCTCATGCTTCTCTTGGTTGGTAACTTAGGCAAAAACCTTGATCTCATAAAACCAGATGAAGCTTCATGATGAGAGGAGGGTCCAAGTCCAACCCCGCCATAGTGTGAGTGATGATGGTGCAATGGATGAGATTTGAAACCCTCACTTGAAATCCCATTAAACCTTGTTGCGGTGGCAGCCCTATACGCCGCCGCGGCCGACCCGTTGGCGCCGCCGCCGCCTGAGTTCAAGAACGACATGGGATCCAAACCCCCAAAGTATGGTGAAGGAGAAGATGAAGGAGTTGAGCACAGAGAGGAACAAGAAGAGGACAAAGAAGGATATGAAGACATGTGATGATATAAGCACATCTTATGATGATGATGATGATCCTTGTCTCTT